>PVJS01043901.1:0-16882 GCA_004027185.1 Glis glis | reverse complement strand
AATAAAGTATAAAAAAATAGGGCCGGGGGTGTAGTGCGGAGGTAGAACGCCCCTGGGTTCAATCCCTGGTACCGCAAAAAAAAAAAAACAAACCTACAATTGGGGATCACATGTTTGAGGACGCCCTCAGCAACCTAGCAAGACCCTGTTTCAAAACAAAAAAATTTAAAAGGGATGGTGGAGCTGAGCATGGTGGCACATGCCTGTAATTCTAGTACATGAGAAGCTGAGACAGGAGGACTGCAGGTTCAAGGCCAGCCTCAGCAACTAAGCAAGACCCTTAGCAACTTAGAGAGACCGTTTCAAAATAAAATAGGCCTCTGCTTAAATGCCACAATTTCAATGAGGCCATCCCTAACTAATTGAGGGGTGTAGCTCAGAGGTAGAAAGCCCCTGGGTTCAATTCCTACTACCAGAAAAAAACAAAAAAAAAAGAAAAGAAAAGAAAAGAAAAAGGGCTGGCTGTGGAGCCTAGAGGTACATTGCCCTTGGGTTCAATCCCCAGTACCATAAAAACAAAACAAAACAAAGAAACATAAAACCCCAATCAAACAAAAACTACTATGGGGCTGGAGATGTAGCTCAGTGGTAGAGCACTTGCCTAGCACATGCGAGGTCCTGGGTCCAATCCCCAGTACTGCAAACGAAACCCTAACAATAGCCTGGGAGGCTCTGCTTGTCTCCTAATGTATTCTAATTTGGTTAACTTGTCCTTTAGACTCACCAAGCTCATTGCCATCTCAGTGCCATTGCACTTGCTGATCTTTCTATCTTGAGCAGGGTTTTCCCCCAGTGTCCGCGCACCTCATTCTCTCCCCACCCTTTTTTTTAATTGTGGCACTGGGGATTGAATCCAGGGGCATTCTACCTGCAAGCTTTACTCCCAGCTCTATTTTTATTTTATTTTGAAACAGGGTCTTTCTAGGTTGAAGAGAGTCTCAGTACTTGCTGAGGCTGTCCTCAAACTTGCGATCTTCCTGTCTCAGCCTCCCAAGTACTGGGATTACAGGCACATGCCCAGCTATTACCTCTATTTTTTCAGGGCTCTGCTTACATGCCACCATTTCAGCGAGGCCATCCCTGACTAACTCATCTAAAATAGCCTTCCAACGTTTTCTATCCCTTTACCATGCTTGCTTTTCATTCACAACAGATTATCAATGGTGCTACAGAGTGAACTGTCTACACCTAACGTGGTGCAACTTTCTCTCTAATAGCACTGCATCTGTTCCCTCTGAATGTAGTATATTGCCTCAGAACATCTTTTCCCCTGGCAGTGAAAATAATACCTGAATGCTTTTGAAAGTGAATCTGAACCAATCACGCCAACATATATTTAAGGAACACAAAAGTGAAAAAAAATAAAAACTAGATCTTGAGAAAGAATAGAAGAAATAGCCCTGAATCACAGATTCCCATAATGCCGACATCTTTCCCCTGCAGCAGAATTGCAAGATCTTAAACATCAAAGATTGCCACTGGATAAGAACCAAGATGGTGGGATAGTGAGAGGCAATGTGTTGCCGGAGCTCAGCCGGAGGGAAGACTGCTTCTTGGCAAGAAAAGTAGGGCAGCCAAAACTCAACAAAACAATGAGAGCCAAAGTGCAGCGTAATGTGAGGCAGTAGAAAGAGCTCAAAGCATTTCACATGGTAAGTGGAGAGCAGAGACAAAGGTGCCATCTTGGCTGAGCCACACCAGCATCACGGCCCCCAGAATCCTCCAGCAAAGAAACAGCTGATTCTTGTGAAATCAGCAATTATAGTCCACCATCGAAAGCAGTCAACATCAGACCATGAAGAAGACTAAGTCGAACCAGATCCACACCTACAATGGCGACGACTGCAAAGGGTGGGACGCGAGCCTCAGCCCCGCAAAGAAAGTGACGCAGAGAGACATGGATGAGGCAGCCAGGCACGGGAGCACCCCAACACCGAGAAAACGAGCAGGTGAAACATGGCCCCCTGGAGTAGCCTAGCACCAGCGCAGAACACCCCAGCACTGAGGACATGGACAGACATGGCATGGCCCCCCAGAACCACCTAACGAGAACACGAGTGAGTGAGATAAAGGGAGGCAGCGTGTCACCGGCACCCCGAAACTCGGAACTCGGCTGGTGGGAAGACTGCTTCTTAACAAGAAAAGTGGGGCAGACAAAACTCAACAAAACAAAGAGAGCCGAAGAGCAGTGGAGTGCGAGGCCGCGGACAGAGCGGGGGCTAAACAGAACTTCATGCATTTCACCTGGTAAGTGGAGAGCGTAGTTAAAGGTGCCATCTATGCGGGGCCACGCCTACACCGCAACTCCCTAGACCAACAGCAAAGAGACAGCAGATCCTTGTGAAACCAGTAACTACAGACCACCATTGAAACCGACCAACTCCGGAACATGATGAAGCCCAAGTCAATCCAGACCTGCACCTACAACAACGATGGTTTCAAGGAGTGGGCTGTGAGCCTCTGCTCCCACAATGAGTGCGATGAGGAGAGACAAAGAAGAGGTGGCCATACACAGGAGCAACCCAACTCTGAGAACACGAGCCGACAAGCCATGGCCCCCCATGAGCAGCCCAACACCATTGTGGAACGCCCCAGAACTGAGGACATAGGTAGATGAGGCATGGCCCCTCCCAGTGGCCCAGCACTGAGAACACAGGCGGGCCAGCCCCCGACCCCACCCCCAGAGACCCCCCACTGGGGACTCAAGGCAGGAGAGCCCTTGGCTCCGCCCCCAGAGAACCCCTCCCCCAGGCACTGGGGATGCAGGGTGGGCGAGCCCTCAGCCTTGCTGCTGGAGACCCCCAGCACTGGGATGCAGAGTGGGTGAGCCCTTGGCCTGTCCCTGGAGAACCCCCCGGCGTTGGGGATGCGGGACGGGCAAGCCCTTGGCCCCGCCCCAAGAGAACACCTCCCCCCGGCACTGGGGACATGGAGTGGGTGAGCCCTTGGCCCCGCCCCCGGAGACCCCCGGCATTGGGGACATGGGGCGGGTGAGCCCTCAGCCTCACCCCCAAAAAACCCCTCCCCCTGGCGCTGGGGATGCGGGGCAGGTGGGCCCTTGGCCCCGCCCCTGGAGACCCCCTCCCCCTGGCACTGGGGACACGGGGCAGGCTAGCTCTGAGCCCTGCCCCCAGAGAACCCCCCCCAGCACTGGGGATGCAGCGCGGGCGAGCCCTCAGCCCTGCCCCCAGAGACCCCCCCCAGCACTGGGGACACAGGGCAGGCGAGCCCTTGACCCTGCCCCCAGAGAAACCCTCCCCCCGGCTCTGGTGATGCGGATACCCCTGGTGCTGGGGACGCGGGGCAGGTGAGCCCCCGGCCCCTGCCCTCGAGTACCCAGTACTGAGGTCACAGGAGGATGAGCCATGACCCCACACAGGAGGGACTCCAGACAAAGAGAGAAAACCTCAGATAAGTGAAGAAGGCAAACTAACTGGGGGAGACGGGAGGGAAGGAGAGGGAAACAAACTGGTGCACAGGATGGACTTACACAAAGATATCAAAATCAACTACTGTGCTGAAAATGGAAGGAGGGAGGGGGGAGGCAGTGGGGTGGGAATTGGGGAGGGCTAATTGACCAATGAGTGCATGTATATGTCAACCACCCTGAAATCCTTCAAGATGTATGATTGCAATGCACTAATAAAATAAAAAAGATTGCCATTGGGTCCTGGGTGGAGCAAGCAAGGACTCAGCACCAAGTTGCACCATTAAGTGCTGCGATGCTATCAAATTCTCACCCATAGGATCTGACCTCAGTGAGAATAAGGACACTGAATGCTTTGGACTTAGAGTAATGTCACACTCCAGAGCCAGGGCTAACAACCCCCCTTTTTTGGTACTGGGGATTGAGCCCATGGGCATTCTACCTCCAAACTACACCCCCCAGCCCTTTTTATTTTTCATTTTGAAACAGGGTCTTGCTAAATTGCTAACAGTCTCATTAAGCTTCTGAGGCTGGCCTTGAACCTGTGATCCTCTTATCTCAGCCTCCCAAATACTGGGATTACAGGCTTGCACCACTGAGCCCAGTTCGGAGCTAGTATCTCTTTTGGTGCTGCTTGCTTTTGAGTAGGCTGTTTGCAGAGTGAGAAAACTGAGAAGAAAAAGATGAATGATGAGCGATGGATAAAAGGGAGTGTCAAACAGGGCGCAGCAGCTCACGCCTGTAATCCCAGCTACGTGGGAGGCTAAGGCAGGAGGATTGCAAGTTTGAGGCCAGCCTGGGCAACTAGCAAGACCCTGTCTCAAAAACCAAAATAAAAAGGGATGGGGCCAGGTGTGGTGGCGCATGCTTGTAATCCCAGTACTTGGGAGACTGAGACTGGAGAATTTGGGTTCGCGGCCAGCCTCAGCTACTTAGTGAGGCCCTCCGCAACTTAGTGAGTTCCTATTTCAAAATAAAGAATAAAATAGGGCTGGGGGTGTAGCTCGGAGGTAGAATGCCCTGGGTTCCATCCCCAGTACCACACACACAGACACACACACAGACACACACACATACACACACACAATAGGGCTGGGGCTGTAGCTCGGAGGTAGAGCACTTGCCTAGCATGTGTGAGGCGCTGAGTTCAATAACATGTACCACAAAAAAGGGGGTGGGGAGAATGGAAAGAATGAGGGGGGAGAAATAAAGGGATCCTGGAGGTGGGGAGAAGCAGCAGGGAGGGGTAGGTGTGTGTGGTTCAGATCGTGTCTTGGTCAGCATTCTTACAGCTATACTCCAAAAGACCTGACCACACAACTTAGAGGTAGGAAGATTTATTTGCTCACAGTTTTTCTGAGATTTTGGGGTTCAGTCCATGCGAGGCCTGGGTCTGAAGCTCAGGGCATGGCGGCAGGAAGTGGAGAGAAAGGGATCACGTCATGGAGGCCGGAAGCAGAGAGAGCCAGCAAGCAAGGGGATTCCAAGACACAAAAGCACAGTCCCTAAGGCCACACCCCAGGGACCCACCTTCCCCAGCCACACCTCACCGGCCTAGACTGCCACCCAGAAAATTCATGATAATGGATTTATATAATGGATTTATCTACAGATGAGATTACGACCCTCAGGACTGAACAATATCAACCCTGAACATTAATACATGAGCTCTTCAGGGAACACGCTACATCTGGCCATATCAGATCCCCCCTCCTCTCAAAACCACTCCATTCCTGTCCACAGCCCTGGTGTGGGCTCTGTAGTCAAGCTTTGCTAGTGGGTACACTGAGAGACAGGAGAGCGTCACACCAGGGCCCAGGGTACATCCTCTTTTTTTCCCTCCCTTCACTTGGATCTCTGATATTTCCTCTCCTTTGTTTTCTCTGCATACCCCCGTCCCACGGCTTTCTTTCTCACGCAACAGCCCTCTTTTCCATCATTCGGAATGGACACATTCATTTCCTGCACAGGAGATGACAGGTATTCTTGTACCCTGGGGAAATTTCAACAGACCTATGGACATCGGTACCTCTCCAACAGCTTTGCTGCTGCAGCTACTGCTGTGCACGAATCCCAGTTGATTGTGCCTACGAAACCATTTCCTCATGCTGTGACCGGTTCTGAACTTGCCAGGAGAACTTTTCCCCTAGAGCCTTAGTTCCTCTTTCTGTCCCAGTTTGATCACATCTCTAGTTTGAGGTTGTCTTCTGTGCCAGGGCATTTCCTGCTGGCACGAGGAGCGACCAGCATGGCTCAATCCGTGAACTATACCGTCAGGGCACAGGGGACGAGGCGTAGCATTCAGGAGTCCATGCCCAGCTGGGGTTGGAACAGCCCCTGAGTTCCAAGGGACTCTGTCGCATACCTTGTACTAGTCTCATTGGCAGAAATGAGTGGCCTGCTTCCGTCTGTATAAGCTCCTTTGCTTGCAGCATTCAAATTACAGCTTTTCCACTTCTAACTACACAAAGAGCTTGTGTAAACTAATTATATAAGTGTCAATTTCCCTTTCTGGGGGAAAAATGGCAATAACTCCTACCTCAAGGATTGCTGTGAAGGTTAAAAGAGACAATTCCTGTAGAGGGTTCAGCACCGCTTCTGGCAGAATCGGTGAAAGCTACTGTTGTTATTATTAGTACTTGGTAAGAGACCCTTCATTGTTCTTGACTGCCAGGGGCTGCAGTTCCTATTTTCTCTCTCAGAGATCTTGACCAGTTCAAAGCCTGTGAATGGTAACCTGGGAGAACTTGGCACAGCTGGGAATCTAGAGACCGCGCTGTCAGCTGGTGTGTGAATGGCTCTCGTCACCGATTGAAGCAGTGCAGGTCAGCCAGAAGCGACAGGTCAGGATTGCTACACAAGGTGTCTTCCTTAAGAGTTCTCTGGTTGTGGAAGGACTGGAAAAGAGGCTGGGGTTTTTATAAGCAGACAGAGTTAGGTACTGACTTTTGTTGTGGATGGGTCTGGGAGGGAAACACAACAGGGTAGTTTTCATGCCCTTCTCTGTATCTCCAAAAATTCTTTAGGATTTTATCTTACTACCTTTTTTTTTCTCTCAATATTTATCTAATGTCACCTTCTACCCCCAGACCCAGAAAATGCAGGGCCTAGATAATATGGACTTGATAGAATTGTGAACATAAGATTCTAGCTGTCCTTTATTTTTAATATTTAACTTTATTTTTTTGTGGTACTGGGGATTGAACCCAGAGACATTCTACCTCAAAGCTACATCCCAGCCCTTTTTTATTTTTTTTTTTTTTTGAAACAGGGTCTTACAAAGTTGCTGAGAGTCTTGCTAAGTTGCTGAGGCTGGTCTTGAAACTGCAATCCTCCTGTCTCAGACTCCCAAATACTGGGATTACAGGCATGTGCCACCATGTCCGGCTTCCAGCTGCCCTTTAAGTGGATGGAAACCTTGTTCTGTTCTGGGGTCAGTGATGGGTCCCTGGGCTGAGTGAGGCACACTTTGGGTTCAGTCATGGGCCTCTCCTCTCAGATTCCGCTAGGCTGTTTCAAGCCCTTTCTAAGCTTCCAGATCTTATTTACACAGACCCCAGAGAAAGGGGCAGTGATTTTTTTTTTCCCTGCTCTAGTTCTAGAGAGCAGATACTTCCATTCAGAACTATGTTTTGTAGATGTCTATGCATGGAGATGACAGAAACCAGAAAAAAAAAAAAACCACCAATCTCTATTTGTTAGAAAGATGAATTATAGGTGATTTTCTTTCTTTTTTATTCTCACTTTTCTGATACTATTTATGTAAAAACACTCAAAAAAAGGAAAAAGCAAGTTTTGTCATCTATAATGTATGCGTCTTTCGATGTTCTTTGGAGCAGGACCCTTTTCAGAGGACACGTCTCTGCTAGTTTTAGCTATTTAAGTGGCACTTGTTTTCCCTCTGAGGCTGGTGACCATGTCTTGCTTAGTCAAGTTGGTTGGAAGCTTTGAAGAAACCTGGTGATATGCCTAGACTAACAGGAGCTATGCATTCACAGGTACAACTTTAAAAACTCCTGGTTCCAAAAGTCAGGTCCTGTCAATGAAGTAAGTTCCTGCTGGTTCAGAAAGGACATTCCAGAAAGAACACGGATCTGGGGAGCTGTGGATGTGAGTCACTGACTTGAAAAGTCTCAATGTGTTTTTTACAAAGGCATTTAATAGCAGAGTTGAACATTTGAGTTGAAGGAGATTTTTTAAGTCAGTTTATATAGCAGGGAAATGATCAGAGATTTATTGTTCTATCATCAGACAGTGTCCTCAAAAGAAAGATTGAGCTGCAGAATAGTTCATAAAAATAATCTGAAGGCACCATAGTAAATCTTGGAAGTTATTTCCTGTTTTTTAGTTGGCCTGGCCCTACAGCCTCACTGTCATAAAAATGAATCCCATGTCTAACTGTAATCTGGTTCTCAGAGTCCATTTATGCAATAAATGTATTCCTTTTCAACTCACTCTTACTAAGCTAGATTACTCATAAGACACTTTGTTGTGCTGAGTTTCAAGTGGTTCTTCTGCCCAGTCACTTTTTGAACGTTATCATCTCCTGTTTTTATTTTACTCACATGCAATCTGGACTCTTGAAGGAGCGAGGGGATTTTCCATTTAAATCCACCATTTAATTACCATCTCCCCCTTTTCTGGTGAATCTGAGTCAGCTATGAAGGTGACCTCATTCATTCAACAAACATTGTTGAGTAACACTCTTTTCAAGGAGTATACACTCTTAGAGAGGAAATAATTACATAAATAAATATGGTACACAAACAATTTCAGGCAGGATGTGGCACAATAAACTAGAGGAATATTGAGGAGGATCCTTTTGATCCAGAAGGTGGAAGAAATAATTTTGATATGGGAAAGGCATGCTATGTAGGAAGAATTGCATAAGCGAAAGAGTCAAGGACACAGAAAGCTCATGGAAGGGAGGTAGTAAGCCATCATCGAAGGTTTTAAACTGAATAAGGTGCACACTCAGAGCTTCATCGTGGAATGGCAACAAGAAATGTATATCAAAGGTTTGTCATGTGCTAGGCACTGGAAATACCCAGCAGGAGGCAAAACAAAGTTCCTGCCCTCATGGAGCTTATATTCAAGTGGAAATTGATAGTCAATAAACCAAGCAAAAAGTATAGCATTTTAGATGGTGATAAGTGCTATAGAGAAAAATCTGGAAAGAAAGAGGGAGTGCGTGTTTGCCTGCTGTTTCCAAGAGGGTGGTTCAGGAGGGTGTCCCTCAAAGGTCACATTTAAGCAAAGACCTCAAGGGAGGGCTGGAGCCATGTGGGGTAACTGTGGGAAGAGAGCTCCAGGGAGCAGCAGCAGTAAGACCAAAGGCACCTGGGCGGGACTGTGCTTGGAATGCTAGGGGAACTGCTCCAGGAGGCCAGTGTGGCTGGAGCCAGGTGAGGGAGGGAGAGGAGTGGGAAATGAGGCCAGAGCATGGCCTGGGGCTGATCATGGTGGCCTCGACAGCCACTCTAAAGACTTTAGGTTTTACACTGAGATGGGAAGCTCATTGGAGGGTTGGAAGAGAGGAATGCCATGACCTGATTTAAGATTTTATGGTTTGCTTTTTTTGATGGGGAGACTTTTTTTTTTCAGTACTGGGGATTGAACCCAGGGTCATTCTACCTCTGAGCTACACTTCCAGCCCTATTTTTTATTTTTAAACAGGGTCTCATTAAGTTGCTAAGGGCCTGGCTATGTAGCTGAGGCTGGCTGCAAACCTGCGATCCTCCTGTCTCAGCCTCTCAAGTACTGGGAACAGGTGTGTGCCACTGCAACTGGCCTCTCTTATCTGGGGATTGAACCCAGGGGCATTCTACCTCCTAGTACACCCCTAGCCCTATTTTTTTTATTCTTTATTTTGAAACAGGGTCTCACTAAGTTGTGGAGGGCCTCACTAAGTAGCTGAGGCTGGCCACAAACCCGGATATTCCAGTCTCAGCCTTCCAAGTACTGGGATTACAAGCATGTGCCACCATGCCCTGCCCCCTCTTATCTTTAGACTACTCTCCTAAAAAAAAAATAATATAAGCCAGGCGGGTAGCGCACACTTGCAATCCCAAGTACTTGGGAAGATGGGAGGATCGCAGGTTCATGACCTGCCTCAGCTACTTAGTGAGGCCCTCCGCAACTTAGTGAGACCCTCTTTCAAAATAAAGAATAAAAAATAGGGCTGGGGATGTAGCTGAGAGGTAGAATGTCCCTGGGTTAAATCCCCAGACACACACACACACACACACACACACACACACACACACACACACACACAAAGATATATACTCAAGTTCAGTTGTGTTCTGGCTTCAGTGGTGGCCAAAATCTGCTTTTTGGCTTCACCTTCAGTCTTGGTCTTTGGAAGTCCAAGTCGTCAAATTCCTATTTTACCTCTGGCATCTCTAAACTTGGTATAGTCTACTATTAAGTGATATTACTGGGCAACCAATACATCTCATCAGCATAACTCAATGAATTACGAGAATAAAATACATCAGTCAGAGTTAGTGTTCACCTATGAATATACACTTCAAATATAGGCAAGCATTTTTTTCATAGCGAAAAACTATGGATTTAGAGTTAACCTGCTGGACTCTGTTTAGATGATCCCAATTTTTTTTTTGGCAACATCCCAAGCATCATACTCAGGAGCCAGTCGAGCACGTGCCTTCTCTCCATCAGGCCTGATCAGGGCGTTGACCTTGGTGACATGATGTCAGAGAGCTTCTTCACAGCCTGTTGGATCTGGTGCTTGTTGGCCTTGACATCACGACAAACACAGTGTGTTGTCTTCTATCTTCTTCATGGCTGACCCAGTGGTCAGGGGGAACTTGATGATGACGTAGTGGTCAAGCTTGTTTCTCCTTGGGGCACTCTTCCTAAGGTATTTGGCCTGCTTCCGGAGCCACAGTGTCTTGGGCGGCCACAGTGTCTTGGGTGATGTGCGGATCTTTTTCTTTTTGTGGCTGTGGACACCTTTCAACACTGCCATCTTGGCCTTCAGAGCCATTGCCTTGGCTTTGGCTTTGGCAGGGGCAGGAGCTTCCTTCTTTGCTTTCGGCGCCATCTTGGGCAAGCATTTTGGAGGTAACTCCTTATGTTAAAATTGCATTAATAGTTTAAACATAGAAGTGAGTTGCAGTAATAATGGTGGTTGTAAAAACTGTTATTTTACAGAAAAATTGCCAGTAACTTTCAACTAGTTAAATAAATAGAGAAATAATGGAAAGGTAATATGATTATAAGAAAGGTTAACTAAATAAATTAAGGAAGAAAAGTACATCCTTTTCAGCCATAAGTATACATGCAATTTAATTAATAATGAAAGACATGCAGAAGTCAACACATATTAAAAATTAAAACTCTAAGCTGGGTTTGGTGGCTTGTAATCCCAGTACTTGGGAGGCTGAAAAAGGAGGATTGCAGGTTTGAAGACAGCCTCAGAAAGTAGTGAGACTCTCATCAACCTAGCGAGACCCTGTTTCAAAATAAAAATAAATAAAATAAGACTGGGGGTGTAGCTCAGAGGTAAAATGCCCCTGGGCTCAATCTCCAATACCACAAAAGAAAGAGAAAGAAAGGAAGGAAGGAAGGAAGGAAGGAAGGAAGGAGAGAGAGAGAGAGAGAGAGAGAGAGAGAGAGAGAGAGAAAGAAAGCTCTAAATGAGAATAAAAATTTTAAGTTTGCATCTGAAAATATTCATGAAGCAGCTTCTTCAACCACAGCCTTAGCTTCAGTTTCTAGGGGCTTCAGTAAGATTGAATCATCTCCATTGGCCAAATCTTCATGTCTGGGAGCTGAAGAGCAGATAAAACTTTACCTTATTCAGTTCCTATTAGGAAGAAAGGGAAGAATGATAATAGCATCATCGCGATCAGAAGTATCCTATACTTAGCAGAGATAACCAAAAAATATCTTGCTCAATAAAAAAATCCCCCAAACTCCTTATCATGACCTCCAAGTTCCTATATGATCTGGCTTGGTCTCAAGTTCCATCCGTTCTTCTTCCCCTCCAACCTTTGTTATTGTTGTGATACTGAGGATTGAACCCAAGACCTCACACATGGTACAACACCAGCCCTTTTTATTTTTGTCTTTGAGACAACATCTTGTTAAGTTGCCCAGGCTGGCCTTAAACTTGCAATCCTCCTGCCTCAGCCTCCCAAGTATCTGGGATTACAGGCATGCAGCCCCATCACACCTGGCCCTCCCAGCAGTCTTTATTCTCATTATTCTCTCTATTCCTCCAATGCAAGATGCTTCCCTCTTGGGGCCTTTGCTTTGTCTTTTCCCATGTGTGTGTGTGTGTGTGTGTGTGTGTACACGAGCATGCGCATTACTAGGGACTGAACCCAGAGGCACTCTACCCCTGAGCTACACTCTCAGCACTTCTTATTTTTTATTCTGAAACAGGGTCTTAGTAAGTTAAGGCTGGCCTCAAACTTGTGATCCTCCTGTTCTGATTAGCATGTTTTATTTTCTTCGTAGCATTCCTCTTTATCTGAAATTATCTTCTTTTCTGATATGCTCCTTGCATGTCTCCCAGACTAAATTGTAAATTTCATGAGCGCAGGAGCTCTGTCTTGTTCACCGCTGTATCCTCACTACCTAGACCAGTGCTTAGCACAAAACTGGGGCTCAAAAAGTGTTTGTTAAATAAATGAACATGTAATGTGATATTCGATAAGGATGCTCATCCTAAGCCAAGTGTCACTCTACCACACAAGACAAGTAAGGCACTGCGGCCGGGCATTCTTCATCACTCACCTCCAGCTCACAGGGACAGTGGGGCGTGTACCTGATGACTCATGAAGAGTTATTGCTTTGGAGCTACCTGATACTTACCTATACCCCCCTCCCCCCACGGGAAAAAAAAAGAGATGCGTCTCCTGACCTCAAGCTATGTGAGAGGAGCTTTCAGGGAAATACTTGGAGAACTTGATACTATCTCCTGGAGTCTGGGAGAACACAGGGACCTGGGATCTGATACTTTGCTGGGAAAACCAAAGGCAGGAGAGAGATGGGGCAGGGGTGGTATATGGGAAGGGAGGGGGACACCTTGGGGACAAGCTTCATTTTTACTAACTGCAGATACATTGATTTTTCCCAGGGGAAAGTGTTAAAGTCTACAATTTATTCTGATATGCACCCCACATGAGACTGAGTAATAGGTGGATAAAGGGAGGAATGGATGGAAAGTTATGTGATAAATAAGTAGAGCAAAATGTCCCAGGGATTGGTGATTGGTGGGAGAGAATTCTGCCCGAAACCATTTATTTATTTATTTATTTATTTATTTATTTATTTATTGTGGTACTTGGGATTGAACCCAGGGACATTCTACCTCCGAGTTATACCCCCAGCTCTATTTTATTTTTATTTTGAAACAGGACCTCCCTAAGTTGCTGAGGCTGTCCTTGAACCTGTGATCCTCCTGTCTCAGCCTCCCAAGTACTGGGATTACAGGCGTGTGTCACCATGCCTAGCTCCTGAAGCCACTTTATTTTATTTTATTTTTTTGTGATACTGGGGATTGAACCCAGGGGCATTCTATCTCTGAGCTACACCCCCAGCCCTATTTTTTATTCTTTATTTTGAAACAGGGTCTCACTAAATTGCAGAGGGCCTAAGTAGCTGAGGCTGGCTGCGAATCTGCGATCTACCTGTCTCAGCCTCCCAAGTACTGGGATTACAGGTGTGTGTCACCATGCCTGGCTCCTGAAGCCATTTTAAAAGAGATTTCCAACTAAGAAGCCTGTTGGCTGAGCCCTCAAGGGATCTCACAAAGGGTTGAACCCTTAAGAGCCCAATGGTGGAGAGTCATAAGTGGTTACTCTGAAGTGACTTCATGCATGTTGTAGTAATTGAACATCTGAGAAGTTCTGCCATCCTCTGCCTTACAACCCAAACCTAGAGGAATCAAAAGGCTTAATCAGAGTGGTTAAGGTGGAGGAGGTAGAAATATAAAAGATAGAAAACAAAAGAAGACCATGGCACATCCCCCACTGCAAGTCTCCAGTTGAAAGCAGACTGAACTGGGAAAAGGAAAAGCTTTGACCTGGAACGAAGTCTGTGTGACCATCATTAGATTTCATCAGGGCAGAAAAAGAAATTGCACTCAGAGACTTTGAAGGGACAGTGCAGTAAAAAACAATTTTGTTTGTACCTTATTGAATCTCGCTCATTCAATAAAATGCACGTACAAAACCCCACCCCTGGATGAAAAAAATCCTGATTTAATATTATATCACTTGATCATTTATTCAATAACCAATTATTGAGCACCTGCTACATGCTTGTAATGGGCAGCTAGGATACGATAGCATATAAGACAAACATTTGCTATAAGTAGAGAAGTTGTAGAAGTCATTACTGAGGGTAGTGGCAATGTTCTTTTTTTTTTTTTGGCGGAACCTGGGATTGAACCCAGGGGCGTTTTACCTCTGAGCTACACCCCTGGCCCTATTTTTATACTTTATTTTGAAACCGGGTCTCACGAAGTTGCAGAGGGCCTCACTAAGTAGCTGAGGCTGTCCGCGAACCCGGATCCTCCGATCTCCACCTCCCAAGTACTGGGATTACAAGCGTGCACCACCACGCCCGGCTATGGCAATGTTCTATGTCTTAAAGAGATTTGAGCTGCATAGGTGTATGCATTTGTTAAAAACTCGTGGTGGCTATAGTTTTTTTTTCTTTCAATATGAAATTTACATATGACATAAATAAGCCTTAAATATATTTGCTGAATTTTAACAAGTATATGATCACAACTCTGCCTCTTTTCATTGTCAGCAGGTAACCTTGTCTCCTACCTCACTGAGATCACAGAAGCCATTAGACAGCCATCCCATTAACCCTCAGCACCACGCTTGCAAATGTTATCTGCAGCCATAGCTATCTTTTCTTCCTTTCCTTCTGTTGTAGAGGACCACATGTCCCTAGTTCCATAGGAGGCCAATGTCTTCCCCTAGTTTTTGTATCGCATCCACTCCAAACTTCAGAGGCCTTGCTCTGTGTCGCCTTAACACATGCGATTTCTTCTCCTTTAAAGAAGTTTCCCACTGCTTCACCTTTACCTATGATAACACCCACTGCAGACCTTTGCTTATATGCTATTTATTCAGATATCCCATCTCTCTTTCTGTCCCCATACCTTTTCCAGGACACTTACTCACTTCTAATTACCTGCTGTATGTATGTCGTGCCCACAAGACAAACATGGCCTTTGCCCTCGCAGCG
The DNA here is from genome assembly GCA_004027185.1 of Glis glis. NCBI lineage: Eukaryota > Metazoa > Chordata > Mammalia > Rodentia > Gliridae > Glis > Glis glis. The sequence continues at coordinate 2,214 of PVJS01043901.1, read as the reverse complement.
ACTTGTTAACTGCTGCGCCTCTAGCACTTAACATAGTACCTGGTACATGAAATACATTACATATTTTCTGCTGAATGAAATCATTTAAATTCATTTATATCATCTGTAAAATACATTTTAAATGTCTTCATTTCCTTCATAGGTTTTAATAGCTATTGTCATTCCTTTCAGGATTATGTTAATAAAGAAGGGCATTATGATGTTTCTGTAATTCTTATAATTTATTATAATCCTCTTATAATTTAAATGAATGTCTTGTACACAGAAGACTCTCAGTGAGAACAATTTCCACCCTAAAAATCCTATAATGAGAAAGATTCTTGGATATTCTGTAGTTAAATTTCTTCGGATCATTCCTCAGAAGGAAAACCCCCAAATGTATTATTATTATGTTTTTACTAAGATGGGGGTATCTTCTTTTTTTTTTGCGGTACCAGGGATTGAACCCAGGGGCATTCTACCTCCGAGCTACGCCCCCAGCCCTATTTTTTATTCTTTAGTTTGAAACAGGGTCTCCTAAGTTGTGGAGGGCCTCACTAAGTAGCTGAGGTTGGCCGCGAACCCAGATCCTCTGGTCTCAGCCTCCCAAGTACTGGGATTACAAGCATGCGCCACCACGCCCGGCTAAGATGGGGGTATCTTCTGGCTAGAAACCACCAAATTCAGAGTTCATTTTATCTTTCAATTGTGAAGGAGGATGATCATATGTTAGTTTATATAACAACAACTTATAAATAGCTAAGGCTTTCTGAGCAACACTAAATACATTCACTGAATCCTGACTAGGTCTGTATTAGGTACAAAGGTCTTAAAAATTACATTAATTGAGCCGGGCGTGGAGGCGCACGCTTGTAATCCCAGTACTTGGGAGGCTGAGACCGGAGGATCCGGGTTCGCGGCCAGCCTCAGCTACTTAGTGAGGCCCTCCGCAACTTAGTGAGACCCTGTTTCAAAATAAAGAATGAAAAAAAAAGTAGGGCTGGGGGTGTAGCTTGGAGGTAGAATGCCCCTGGGTTCAATCCCCAGTACTGCAAAACAAAAAAAATTACATTAATTGCACATGCTTGTAACATTCATGCATATATGTGCAACTTAAATACCCTTGCAGATAGATAGAGATGGGTATAATTCTTCTACCTTCTCCTACATTTGAGGAGGTAGAAGAATAAATAAAACCAAATAAATGAGAGATCTCCATGTACAAGTATAAATGCTTCTCCTTACAAACTGTTTCTGCTGCCAGGCATGATATAAGTCCTGTTGACACAATATAGCTCCCTTCAGCAGGCCAACATATAATATCAACACAAGTACAATTACAGGCTTCGCAGGCCAGCCTCATTTTGGAGTCTTATTCAAATAAAAACAGACTAACAACATAGAACAGTCAATTCCAGTCTTTACCGACATCTCCTGAAACATGACAAAGCATATTTCTTAAAATTCTCTTACTCTTTTCCAGTCGCAGGGCTCCTTACCGGTGCCCCAAACAGCAGCTACCCCTGCCCTCTTTCTTCACTTAGGCGTAACTTAACTTACTCCGTTTCTATTTCTCCCTCATCTGGGAGCTGATCAGCAAGCAAGAACTCTTCAGGGAGTTCCTGTGTGCTGGAGGCTGTGTCTGAAGAGATGTTCAGGGGGACTCTGCCATGCTAAGGAAGTGTCCAGTTTAAAGGCACACTCTGCCTCCAAGGAGCTAATGATCTGAGATTAAAGGGAATAATCACTAAGTAGAGTGGGAAACACAGCATACTGGAGTATATAATTACCTGTTGGGTAGTGTTACACAGATTCTGGGTGCAGTTAGGGTTCTGAGATGGTGAGCCTAGAGGTGGGGCTGGACCTGGGCAATGAATTAACTAATCGAGAAGTGGAACTTTCTAACGGCTTCCTTCCCACAGCTACTCTGTGTATGCATTTTATTTATGCACTCTTTTCTGGGACAAGAGTCCATTATTCTCAGTCCTCTATAGTCACTTCTTTTATCTGGGCAACACGAGGAAGGATACTGTAGAGGACACCTAAAAGTTCTTGCAATGTCTCGGAGAAGTGGTTTCCGAACCAGAAGAGGTCTCTAAGTCCCTGAAGATTGGAATCAGGGTGTGCTGGCTCCCAAGGGGCACCCCACTCCTCCAGTTTCAGAGTCGGCGATGGGCGGGGAGTGTAATGGAGGCAGCCATTCCTGGGCATCTCCATCTGGCCTCATCCCGTAGG
>PVJS01043900.1:0-16881 GCA_004027185.1 Glis glis | reverse complement strand
AGAACCCTCAGTGGAACAAGGGAAGTGGTACAAGGGAAGAGGGAGGGCAAGAAAGAAGCGAATTAATGCAATTACTATCATAAACAATATGTACATGTGAAAATATACCAACATTATTCTTGGTACTTCATACGGGTGGGGGGAGGCGGGGGGGTACTAAGAGCTGTGTGCATGTATGTTAACATCAAATAGATATTCATTGCAATGTAAGACTCCAATGCACCAATAAAAGCACGTTAAAAAAAATTCTGTGTCCTGGACTAATGGTTTAGACCACTTGTTTATAAAAGATGGAAAAGGAAAAGGAAGGAATCTATGGCAGCAGTGGATTCCCAGATGTACACTTTCTGTACCAGGACTGAATCAACTGTATTAGCAAAGAGTTTGAATAAGTGCTTAAAATTAAAGATATGTTTGTCTTGTCACTGTAGTACATAGAGTACTTTCAGTCTACCTAGAGGTTTCTGAATTTATTAAGAAAATGTTTATGCTCACTATACTGTATAATTCACAAGTCAGTTGAGTAACAACATAGAAAGCAAGTTGCAAGTTAAAAAAAATATTAGTATTAGTGCTTTAGTACAGCCATTTTTGTCTGAACATCTCAGGGGAATCCCTTCAACCAAGTTTTAGATAATGAGGAAACTGCCCTGACTTTTTCAGGGGAAATAAAACAAAAATTATATGCCAGTTCTCTGTGTGGAGAGAGAAGGCCACTACAGTGTGTGCCTCTACACAGCCTCATGAGGTGCCAACTGCCTTGGCTGTGCTTTGGCATCTACAGTGTGTGTGTGTGTGTGTGTGTCTGTGTGTGTGTGTGTCTGTGTGTGTGTGTGTGTGTGTTACTAGGGATTGAACCCAGAGGCATTCTACCTATGAGCTACATCCACAGTGTCTCACTAAGTTGCTGAGGGCCTTGCTCAGTTAGTTGAAGTTTTCCAGTTAATTGAAGAGGATGGTTAGCAAACCTGCAATCCTCCTGTCTCAGCCTCCCAAGTACTGGGATTACAGGCAGGTGCCCCCCGTGCACAGCTTGCCATCTACAATTTATTTCAGCAACCGAAAGGACAGAATTGTTAAAGGAGACTCTTCCAACATTTTTTTTTTTTTTTGCGGTACCGGGGATTGAACGCAGGGGCGTTCCACCTCCGCGCTACGCCCCCGGCCCTATTTTTTTTTATGCTTTATTTTTGAAACCGGGTCTCACGAAGTTGCGGAGGGCCTCACTAGGGAGAGAGGGAGAGAGAGGGGGGGGGGGGAGGAGAGAGAGAGAGAGATCGATCGTGCACGCGCGCATGCGCGCTGAGGTTGGCCGCGAACCCGGATCCTCCGGTGTCCGCCTCCCAAAGTACTGGGATTACAAGCGTGCGCCACCACGCCCGGCCCAACATTTTTAAAAATAAGAATGCATCACTCAGACAACTTAGGTCATATATATGAACCTGAATATAGAAAATGAAATGAAGATACCAAGTAGTTGCTTTTTAAACTATATCCATGGTTTTTAAATGATTAATATCCTCACAGTGTCACATAGGTTTTGCTTGTAATGTCTGATAGTCACTTTAGCAACTATTTGGGATGAGAAGAATCTGACTTTTGTTCTAGATGGACCCATTGAAGTGAGATCATGTCCTTTCCTCATCAAAGAGTTTTGTTTTGTTTTGTTTTTGCGGTACCGGGGATTGAACCCAGGGGCTTTCTACCTCCGCGCTACACCCCGGCCCTATTTTTTATACTTTATTTTTAAACCGGGTCTCACGAAGTTGCGGAGGGCCTCACTAAGGAGAGAGAGAGAGAGAGAGAGAGCGCTGAGGCTGGCCGCGAACCCGGATCCTCCGGTCTCCGCCTCCCAAAGTACTGAGATTACAAGCGTGCGCCACCACGCCCCGCAAAGAGTTTTTAATCTTTCTGTAGGACTGACCTGTCATCTAACTCCAAAAAGTAAGTGAGGAGGCACAAACCAAAAAGGCCCTGGCCAAGAAGAGTGAGGAGCCAGAATTAGGAAAATCAGCAAAGTAGGAACAGTAGCTAAGCGTTTATCCTTGACTTGCTGAGCACCCTCACAGACACACATTCCAGTGGTTCCTTAAGGCCTGTGTTGGATTGTCCAGAGGCTACTTGATGCATAATAGTCATTGCTCTTGACAGCCAACAAAATGTATTGTGTGTGTACTCTTGTGTTTTAAATTTTTCTTAGTTTTAATTTCTTTTTTTTTTTTTTTTTTTTTTTTTGCGGTACCAGGGATTGAACCCAGGGGCGTTCTACCTCCACGCTACACCCCCGGCCCTATTTTTTTATACTTTATTTTGAAACCGGGTCTCACGAAGTTGCGGAGGGCCTCACTAGGTAGAGAGAGAGAGAGAGAGAGAGAGAGCTGAGGCTGGCCGCAAACCCAGATCCTCCAGTCTCCGCCTCCCAAAGTACTGGGATTACAAGCGTGTGCCACCATGCCTGGCTCCTTAGTTTTAATTTCTAATATAGTAAATATTGATACATATAATCTACATGAAAATAGCTTTTTGGGTGGATCAGTGATTTCTAAGATTAAAAGGGGTCTTGCGACCAAAATGTTTGAGAACTGTTAGAATATATGATCCATCACACACACACACACACACACACACCAGTTAAATATATACCGTCTTAGCCGGGCATAGTGGCACATGCTTGTAATCCTAGTACTTGGGAGGCTGAGACAGGAGGATCACAGGTTCAAGGACAGCCTCAGCAAGTAGTAAGACTCTCATCAACCTAGTGAGACCTTGTTTCAAAATAAAAATAAAATAGGACTGGGGGTGTAGCTCAGAGGTAGAATGCCCCTGAGTTCAATCCTCATTGCCACAAAATAAATAAATACATACATACATACATCGTCTTATATTCTGTAATTATTTCTTTGCTCATGTGATTGAATGCACTTTGAAGGCATAGAAATTGTCATATCCTGGGCTAAAAAAATAGACTACATATTAACTAATAGATAAGGATGAAACTCAACTCAGCACATCTGTACACTCTGGGAGGTGTCCTAAATTATAAATAGACCTCAGTCATATCTGCATGACATGCAGTTAGAATTGTTTGGCCATTTGCTAGTCAAAGATTAATATCTAAGCCAGAAGTGGTGACACACATCTGTAATCCCAGTACTTGGGAGGCTGAGACAGAAGAATCGCAGGTTTGAGGACAGGCTCAGCAAGTAGTGACACTCTCATCAACCTAGTGAGACCCTGTTTCAAAATAAAAATTAAAAAATAGGGCTGGGGGTGTAGCTCGGAGGTAGAATGTCCTTGGGCTCAATCCCTAGTACCACAAAAACAAACAAAGATTAGTATCTAACATATAGTGGACATGGGCAATTTCTGTGCTAACTTATTCTCATTAATTGTTAAGTGTTCTGCGGGTCAAAATCGATTCTTTTATATTCTGGAGATAGTTGTAGCATTTTTTTCCTTTTAGTTCAATACAAATAGAACAGGTTGGCCAGGCGTGGTGGCACATGCTTGTAATCCCAGTACTTGGGAGGCTGAGACAGAAGGATGGCAGGTTCAAGATTAGCCTCAGCAATGTAGTGAGACTCTCAGCAACCTAGTGAGACCCTGTTTCAAAAACAAAACAAAACAAAAATTTAAAAAGGGCTGGAGTTGGAGCTCAGAGGTAGAATGTCCCTGGGTTCAATCCCCAGTACCAAACACCAAAAAATAAGACAAAACAAAAACAAACCCCAAATAAAACAGGTTATTCAACTTCTCCATGATCTGATTCGATAGTTTGCTATCTCAGATTGTACCTTTCTGAAAAATAAAAACCATGTACTTGAAGTTTATTTTTATCAAGTCATGATTATTTATCATTATCATTCTATATGGAACCCAAGACTAAGACTAAGCCTGCAATATGTCAGTTGTCTCCCCTTTTGTGGTACTGAAGGTGGAACCCTGGGCCTTCTACCTCCAGGCTATATGCCCAGTCCTACTTTATTTTTTATTTGGAAGCAGGGCCTAGCTAAGTTGCTGAGAGCCTCACTAAGTTGCTGAGGCTGACTTCGAATCTGCAATCCTCCTGTCTCAGCCTCCCAAATACTGAGATTACAGGCGTGTGCTACCACACCCAGCTTGTCTCACCTTTTGAATTGATAGCTTTTATTAATCATTTTAACATGTTATTTACAACATTGATATCTGCTTTTAGATATTTAATTTCTTCAGGAGTGTACTAAGGGATATTCTGACCTGATCCCATATGTTGCGAAAATTTAAAGTTAAAGATTTTTCTATCTTTTTCTCCCACTCATTTTAAGTCATTCTGTTTTTAAGATTTCTTGTTAGTGTTTACTCTAATTCAAGACTGGGGTAGAGAATTCAATATTCACATAACGACTTTGTAGCGCGTCTGACTCCAATATTCACATAACAAGGGAACAGTTATCTTAGGTATACTTGCATATCCAAAAAATTGAAATTATGACATTTGTTACTACTAAAATAGTTCCTCTTAGATGGTGTCACTTTTGAAACAATGATTTGTGGTTACTGGCTTTACATGCATTTATTCTAATGATGGTGACATTAATCAGAATGTTGCTAAAACTTGTTTTGAAATTACTTTAGAGCCAGGAGTGGTGGCACATGCCTGTAATCCCAGTACTTAGGAGGCTGAGACAGACAGGAGGATCACAGGTTCAAGGACCGCCTCAGCAAGTAGTGAGATTCTCATCAACCTAGTGAGACCCTGTTTCAAAATAAAAATTTAAATATTGTGCTGGGGTATAGCTCAGAGGTAGGATGCCCCTGGGTTCAATCCCCAGTACCAAAAAAGTGAATAGGGCATAGTAACTACATATAGGGATTCTACAAGACTTCTTAGGACAAATGTGTAACTAAAATGCAATTCAGCATGTGACAAATTTTATTATAAATCTATAACCAAACTCATTATGTCACAGGTACTCAAGAACTATTCATCACCCCTCTTATATCATACACAAAATCTAACTTGGGATGGGCCATAGACCTAAGTGTAATAGCTAGCAAAAACAACAAAACTTTCAAAAGTAATTATGAGTAAATCTTCATGACTTTGGGTTAAGCAAAGACTTCTTGGATAATACCAAAAACATAAATGACAAAAGAGTACTAGGTAAGTGGACTTTATCAAAATTTTAAAACTTCTGTGTTTCAAAGGACACAATTAAGAAAGTGAAAAGACAACCCACAGAATGGGAGGGAACATTTGCAAATCATATATGTGACAAGAGACTAGTATCCAGAATATGTAAAGAGCTCTTACAACTTGAAAATATAAATAACCCAAATTTAAAATGGGCAAATGTTTTATTTTGTGACCTTATTCTGTAGCGTGTGATGTATGTGGCCTTGGGCAGATTGTTTTGCCTCTCTGGGCCTTAGTTTCCTCATCTGTAAAATGGGAGTAAGAGTATAACTGACACACACACCCCCAGGGTAGTTGTGAGGATTAAATGAATGGGTCCAGGTAGGGTCCTTGGCACATAGCAAGCTCCTGACAAGACCAGCTCTTACACTTAGACTGTGCTGCCCACGTGTGGGAGAGACATTCTGGGACAGTAGGTGTGAGTTCATTGCATAGAGCTGTCTCTGTGCCCTTGAGTGACAGGAGAGCCTCCTGCAGGAAGAGGATGGGTATGGCATCGAATGCAGAGGTAGGGAAAACTGCAGCCACCATTCACAGACAGACAGGCAGAAAGATCAGAAGGAGCTTCTAACCTGTGTGCCACATCTGAGTAGTTACTGTGCCCCAAAATGGACTCCCACTTCACAGGGTGCTCGCTAACCTTGGAATTACCAGAGGTCGCTGTGTCTTGGAGCACCAGAAATAAACTAAAACAGTGACCACCAGGAACAAAGGACTGGGTCATGTTGGCAGGCTTCCAGTTCATCAGATACCTTTCCTGAATGCCAACTATGCACCAAGCACCCCACTCGGCTTTGGGTGAGGCGAAGCTGGCGGAATGCCCACCAACACCTATGTCTTCTCTCTAGTTACACAGCAAAGCAATACTTTCCAATGCTCTTGCATGCAAAAGGGGCTAAAAGACTGGCTGTAGTCAGGGGAGTGTAAGAAATGATATCACCCCTCTGCCATCTTTCATACTTCTTCCTCATCTGCTAGCTAGATGCAGGGGCTTTTATAGTGGTGGATTCTAAGGCCCCAGGCAATGTCATTGCCTGGATCCCTGAATCACTTCATAGAAGGCTAACTGAGCCCCTTTTGGATTATGACGCAAGTAAGCAATAATGCTTTTATTGTATTTTTAAATGGGAAAGGGTCTGATACACATTTTCTCAAAGAAGATTTTTATGTTTTGTGTGCTTTTATTGGTGCATTGGCGTCTTACATCACAGTGAATATCAATTTGATGTTAACATACATGCACACAGCTCTTAGTGTCCCCTCCGCCTCTCCCCACCCACATGAAGTACCAAGAATGATGTTGGTTTATTCTCACATGTACATATTGTTCATGATAGTAATTCGACTGATTTGCTTCTTTCTTGCCCTTCCCCTTCCCTTGTACCACTTCCCTTGCCCTACTGAGTGTTCTTCATTATCAACCGGAGTCCCTTGTGTGTCCCCACTACTCCCTAGGTTGCACATATTAATGAAAACATATGTCCCTTCTTTTTTTGTGATTGACTGATCTCACTTAACATAATGTTCTTCAAATCCTTCCACTTTCTTGCAAATGATGTTATTTTGTTCTTCAAAGAAGATTTTAAAAATAATCAATAAGGCCATCAAAAAATGCTCAACATTATTAGTCATTAGGGAAATGCAAATCAAAACCAAAATGAGATACTAGTATTGATAAAATTTTTTAAAAGGCAGCTAATAGCCAGGCATGGTGGCACATAATCCCAGTACATATGAGGCTGAGAGAGGAGGATTGCAGGTTTGAGGACAGCCTCAACAACTTAGTAAGACTTTCAGCAACATAATGAGACACTGTTTCAAAAATAATTTTTTGTGTGTGTGGTACTGGGGATTGAACCCAGGGACATTCTACCTCTGAGCTATACCCCCAGCCCTATTTTATTTTTTATTTTGAAACAGGGTCTCACTAAGTTGCAGAGGGCCTCATAGAGTTGCTGAGGCTGTCCTTGAACCTGCAATCCTCCTGTCTCAGCTTCCCAAATACTGGGATTACAAGTGTGCGCTACTACGCTTGGCTCAAAAATAAATTTTTTTTAAAGGGCTGGGGTGTAGCTCAGAGGTAGAACACTCTTGGGTTCAGTCCCCAGTAAAACATGCACACGCACGCACACACACACACACACACACACACACACACAGCTAATAACAAGTGTTGGCAGCAACAATATGGAGAGATTAGAATCCTCATATACTGCTCATGTGAATGTAAAATGGATACAGCCAATCTGGAAAACAATTTGCAGTTCCTTGAAAGGTTAGATAGGAATGAATTGAAAACGTATGTCCACCCCAAAATGTGAATGCTCATTGAACCATTATTCATAATAGCCAAAAATGCACACAACCCAAATGTCTATCAGCTGATAAATGGATAAATAAAATGTAATAGTATTCAGTAATAAAAAGAAATTAAATACTGATATGTTCTTCAATATGGATGAACCTCAAAAAACATTATACTTAGAAAGAAAACCAGTAACAAAACCACATATTTTATGATCCCAATTAGATAAGAGTCCAGAATAGCCAATCGTAGAGACAGACAGTAGATGTCTAGGGCTTGGGGTGTGAGGTAGAGTGGGATGTGGCTACTGATGGATACAGATTTTGTTTAAAACATTTTCAAATGTTTTAATCTTAAAATTTTGGTGATGGTCACACAACTCCATGAATATACTAAAAACCATTGAATCATACACTTTAAATTGGTGAAGTATATGGTATGTGAATTACATCTCTGTGAAGCTATTTTGTGTGGGGGGGCACTGGGGATTTAACCCAAGGTGTATTCTGCCTCCGAGCTACAACCCCAGCCCTATTTTATTTTTATTTTGAAACAGGGTCTTGCTAGGTTGCTGAGAGTCTCACTACTTGCCGAGGCTGTTTTCAAACCTGCGATCCTCCTGTCTCAGTTTCCCAAGTACTGGGATTACAAGTGTGCGCCACCATGCCCGGCAAAGCAATTTTTTTAAAAAGTTGTACTTGGAGGACTGGAAAAAAGAACTATTTGTTGGATATAATAACAGATAGATATCAACATGGTTGTGAGTATGGCACAAAGATGTATGTAGGAAAATAAATTTTACACTTTGAAAAAATATTTTCAAGAAGGCAAAATGTTTCTTGAGCAGAAATTTGACTTTAAAAACTGTTCATCAGTTAGATATGCAGTTATGCAAAAGTTGTGTGTTTCTCGAAAGCCTTGTTTAAAAGCAAAAAATGATAATGAGCAACATATCCACAACACGGGACTACTTAAAGTACAAATTCATCCAGTGTAGTATTCCATGGCTTTTTTAAAGTAAATTCAATATTATAAATATTCTTTATAGTATATAGGTTACACATACATCCATGCTTGAAAATATTATGTGTTAATATTTCCAGAAATAAACCAGGCATGGTGGCGCATGCCTGTAATCCCAGTACTTGGGAGATTGAGACAGGAGGATCGTAGGTTCACAGCCAGCCTCAGCAACTTAGTGAGGCCCTCCGCAACTTAGTGAAACCTTGTTTCCAAATACAAAATAAAAAAGGGCAGGGGTTTAGCTCAAAGATAGAATGCCCCTGGGTTCAATCCCCAGTACCACAAAAAAATAAAAAAATTCCAGAAATAATGTACAAGAAACTTAAATAATGACAAGTCAGACTGAAGGAAGGAGAAAAATAACATACTTTTTACTTTATATACTTCTTTTTTGGTGGGAGGGTACTGAGGATTAAACTCAGGGTGTTCTACTTCTGAGCTACACCCCCAGCCCTTTTTAATTTTTTTATTTTGAAACAGGATCTCACTAAGTTGCTGAAGCTGTCCTTGAACCTGCAATCCTCCTGTTTCAGCCTCCTAAGTACTGGGATAATAGGCATGCGCCACTGTGCTCACCTACTATATGTACTTCGTTACAGGCATAGGTCTTGAAATTTTTGTCAAGTACATACACTTTACTTTTCCTTCCTCCTTCTCTCTCCCTCCTTCCTTCCTTCCTAGTTTGACTTACAGAGTTATTTTAAAGAATTTCTAAATATACCTCACTCAGTTTTCCCTTTAAAGTTAATATCTTACATAAGCAGATAACACTTCAAAACTAGAAAATTAATGTTGATGCAATACTCTTAACTAAAATACAGTTGTCATTTGAATTTTACCAATTTTAACGTTAATCTTCTCATTCTTTTCTGGTATCCAACCCAGGATCCTACATTAAATTCTTTTGTCCTCTCTCTTTGGTTTTCCTTGTCTTTCATGATCTCGACACTTCTCAAGACTACTAGTGAGTTATTTTGTAGACAATCCCTCATGCTAACATCATGCCTTCTTAGGTAGGATATGGTAGAGGTGGTGTGCCTTCTCTGTCCATGATACCAGGGAATACACAACATCATTATTATTGCTGATGATATTTACCTTGATCACTGCTAAGGGATGTCTGTCAAGACTTTGTCCTGTAATTTTGTTATTTTTTGCCTTGTGACTTCTATATATTTTGGGAGAGATACTTAGACTATGCCTGTTTCTACTTAAACATTTTCCCACAAAACTTAGAAATTATTGGTGGGTCTTACCTGCAGCACATACCTGATTTATTGGTGATTGTCGTGTGTGTGTGTGTGTGTGTGTGTGTGTGTGTGTGTGTGTATGTTGCTGGGGTTTGAAGCCAGGGGCATTCTATCTCTGAGCTACACCCCAGCCCCCCCCTTTTTTTTGGTTAACAGGGCCTCACCCTGTTGCTGAGGCTGGTCTCAAACCTGTGATCCTCCTGTCTCAGCCTCCTAAGTACTGGGATTACAGGCATGTGCCACCATGCCTGGCTTGTGATTGTCTATTTTTATCATTCCTTCTACATTTATTAATAGAATTCTGCAAAGAAGAGTTGTCACATGTCCCCACTATATTATTCATCTGTGTAATTATTATTTCTATCAATGTGGACTCGTGGCTACTATTTTATTCTTTGTATTATGATCCAATACTGTTAATTATTTTTTGCTCAGGCTCTTCCACATTTGGCCATTGGGGCTTGTTCATGTTACTTATCTGCCCTCTCAATGTGCTTCTGTCTGTTCTGAGACCCTCAGGATGCTATAGCTCATCTTGTCTTTTCCCTGCCCCAGCTCTGGGGTCAACCAGTTCTCCAAAGAGGATCATGAAATTTGGATCAAGATCTTTCTAGTTATTTTCTAAATGAAGGAACAGTGTAAAAAAAAACAGAGCAAATTTTGTGATAAGATTGATGAGCATCCTCATACAACTTCTTTGAACTTAAATAGATCCCAAGCCCCACACTGATTAGATCCCATATGGTCCTCTTTTATTTCAATTTATTTTTCCCAGCTTTATTAAGGTATAATTTACAAACAAATGTTATATATTTAAGGTGTACAACATGATGATTTGTTAGACATGTACATTGTGAAATGCTTATCACAGTCGAGTTCATTAACACGCCCACCACCACACACAGTGACCTTTTGGGGAGAATAAAAACATTTAAGATCTATTCTTTTAGTACATATAGTGTTATTAACCACAGTCCACATACTGTATATAGATCTACAGAACTTATTGATCTTATAACTGAAAGTTTGTACACTTTTTTTTGCGGTACTGGGGATTGAACCCAGGGGCATTCTATCTCCAAGCCATACCCCCAACCCTATTTTTTATTCTTTATTTTGAAACAGGGTCTCATTAAGTTGCAGAAGATCTCACTAAGTAGCTGAGGTTGGCCGCGAACCTGCCAACCCAAGTACTGGGATTACAAGTGTGTGCCACCACACCCGGCCATTTGTACACTTTTTTTTTTTTTTTTGTGGTACCGGGGATTGAACCCAGGGGCGTTCTACTTCCGAGCTACACCCCCAGCCCTATTTTTTTTTATACTTTATTTTGAAACGGGGTCTCACGAAGTTGCAGAGGCCTCCCTCACTAAGTAGCTGAGGCTGGCCATGAACCCAGATCCTCCAGTCTCTGCCTCCCAAGTACTGGGATTACAAGCGTGCACCACCATGCCCGGCTCATTTGTACACTTTTGACCAACATCTTCCCCTTGCCCCCAACCCCTATCCCCTGGTAACAACTTTCTACTTTCTGCTAGTATGAGTTTAACTCTTTTAGATTCCACACATAAGTGAGACTATTCTGGATTTATCTTTCTCTGTCTGATTCACATAGTATAATGTCTACCAGGTTCATCCATGGTGTCACAAATGCCAGAATCTCCTTTTTAATGGCTGAATTATATTCCATTGTCATACATACACAATATTTTCTTTATCCGTGCATCTGTCAACAGGCAGTTGGGTTGTTTCCATGTCTTGGCTATTGTGAATAACACTGCAGTGAATGTGAGAATGCAGATAACTCTTCGAGATGCTGATTTTATTTCCTTTAGACGTGTACCCAGAAGTGAGATTGCTGGATCATATGGTAGTACTAGCTTTAATTTTTTAAGGAAATTTCATACTGCTTTCTGTAATGGCTGTACCAATGCAATTGATTCTAAGATTCAAATAGTCTCTAGCAAGTAAGTAGCTTCCTACTTCTCACCCCACCACTTTATTCCTAATTGAAAACCAGGCCTGACTTAACATAAGACCGATTTTCATAGTTGTGCTGTAAGTTGGCTAGGAACTAGAAGTTCCAAAACTTTTCTGAGAATAATTCTAGGGACAATATTTAGTTGGGGGGCTCCCATCTTGTTGGTATTGTTGTGTTGTTGTTGTTGAATTTCTTCATTCTTAAAATGTACCCTTTGATTAAGGGGAAGACTGTTGCCTTCTCTGTATTCCTGGAGAAGTTTGTCCTGTCCCTTCTTAAGGGGTATGCTAGAATATTCTTTTTAAGGACTTGAAAAAATTATTAAAAATACTTAAATAACTTTTATGTTCCTTCCTCTGGCTTATAAAAAGAAATAGGATGTGTTTGCATTGAAATCTGGCAATGATTAATTAACTTTCTAAGTGAAGTTTAAAGAATGCAGAAAAATAACCCATGCATATTAAATTCAGTAGTAATGTGTGGTAGATTTATAAAAAACAGTGATCACGGTTTCTTTTTCTTTCCCTCCTTTCCATTCTATTGAAAAAAATCCTTACATACTACTGTTCAGATCAGATATAAAAACATCTTTTCCTGAGATGTCTCCCAGTTTCCTTTTATTTGTTTAAGAAATCCCTTTTTAAATTTTCTGTTTACTCGCATCTTGATTGTTTTTCCTTCTCTTTTCTTTCTCCATTTCTGCCTGAATTCCTAGTTCCTAATAGAAAGAAAGAAGTCCACTATTTGGAATTTTCTTTGATTTATCCTTGATTTACATGGCAAATAGAAAGCAGCTGTCTATTTAAGCATCTAATTCTTGAAACCATAGTCCCCTCAAGCGTCATCTGGAAATAATGTAGCTTGTAAAACAAAGCTAAGAAGAAAAGGCAATGTTTGTTTTATGTGGGATGAATGATTTCTGTTGGGGTCCTTTAATTCGGCTATTATGAGGGTTATTAAAAAGCAGTATTACAAAAGAGGCTTAAATGAAAAGAATTTTTTGAGCTGGTATCTTATTATTATAGTTGATTATAGTCAAAGCTACAAATGTTTTATAAATGGCACTTTATTTTAGTTTCTCCAAATAAGACCCCCAAAACCTGTAATCTAACTCATTGTATGAGTGGAAATTCAATCCTTTCCTTGATTGATTTAATTTCTGAAAACAAATTGTACTTGAGAATTCTGCTCTGCCTTTTTTTTTTCTGGGAATTTCATGGGTTTCTGAAAAATTCTTAAGAGAAGAACCTTTGCAGGACCACTAGAATCACCTTGTAAATGCAGAGAATGAACACGAAAAGCATCCGTTTATCTAGACTTAAGGCATTAGTTAAAAACTCAGTGAACACTAGATAAAGTTAAGCCTCAAATTTTCATAATTTATTCATAAATCGTTTGAGTTTCTGAGATAAGAATTTGAAGATCCCTGTAGTAGGAATGAATACTTAGTGATAAAAACAAGGTAATTTGTGCTTTGATGCCTGTTGAAGGCCATTCCATAATTGGAGTATGTTGGTTTTCTTGATGTAACAAAGCAGCTACTTTTGGAAAATTGATATTTAGGAAGTAAATATTCAGTATTTAAGTGTCCTTGAAAACACAGAAATGAAATTAACATGTTCATTTAATAATTCATAGGGCAGGCATATTTAATTATTTTCACACATTTGAGTCACCTATAATCTCCCTTCTGGTATTTTCTAGGATCTTTGTATTTTGCCTGAGGTCATGAGGAATATATTGTGTTGCTCAGAAATGTATCCTGTTTCCTTTAATGTACAGTGCTAGCTGATCAACATAATGATTGAATTAATGGCTTATTCTCTTTTGAGTCATGTTTTAAGCCTGTATTAGTCAATTCACAATGCCATAACAAAATAGCATAGACTGGGTGGCTTAAATAATGGAATTCATTCCTCACAGTTGTGGAGGCTGGAAGCCTAAGATCAGGGTGCCTGCACAGTTGGGG
Organism: Glis glis; assembly: GCA_004027185.1. Classification (NCBI taxonomy): domain Eukaryota; kingdom Metazoa; phylum Chordata; class Mammalia; order Rodentia; family Gliridae; genus Glis; species Glis glis. Next base: position 3,177 of record PVJS01043900.1, on the reverse strand, counting down.
TCTGGTGAAGGCCCCTTCTCAATGTGTACGCATCCAGCCTTTCCTCAGCATGTGGAAATCAAGCTTCAAGGCCAGTGCTGGGAGGCAAATGGGAAGAAATGAGGAGGTAATTAGCTAATTTCAGTATTATATTAGGGAGCCAATAGAAAAATGACCAAAAAAGGGGACTCCAGAAAGTTATATAAAGTTATTCATATAAAGATAATCAGTAGCCAGGTGTGGTGTTGCACACCTGTAATCCCAGCTACTCTGAACGCTAAGACAGGAGGATCACAGGTTGGAGGCCAGCCTAGGCAACTTTGCAAAACTCTGTCTCAAAATAAAATAAAAAGGGCTGGAAGGTGGCTCAGTGGTAGAACACTTGTATAGCACATGTGAGGCCCTGGGTTCAATCCCCAGCACTGGGGGGCAGCGGGGGAACGTAAGGAATCATCAGAACAAAAATATAAAATTTAAGTATATAAAATATAAAATATAAAAAGAAAGCAAATGATCTAGACTACATAATTAACGACTACTTAGACACATTTGATTCTATGAGAGCATTGAAACCAAACAGATGAATCTTAAACCTAAAGCTCCTTCAGTAAGAACTGGTTGAATGTACCTTCGTGCATTCACATAAGAGAGTGCCATGCAGCCATAAGAATGAATGAAAAATATCTCTATATAAAGTTCTGTATACCACTTCATGGTATGCTCAAGTTGGTGATATCCACTTGCATTTAGAAAATAAACAATGGAAGGATAAACTATAAAAGAAGTTTTATTTTTAGCAGTTACCTATAAAGTGATAGGAATGAGCTAGACTACTTTACATATGTCTTGTTCTGTGATGTAACTTAAGGACCACATAAATATTTTACCCGATTATAAGACAAAATTTAAAAGAACAATCACTAAAATTGAAATAAATTAACCTAAAATATATGCACATATTGTATACATATATATGTGTGTGTGTGTGTGTGTGTGTGTGTGTGTGTGTGTGTGTGTGTACACACACACACACTGTTGATATTATAGCCAGACACCTCTTCATTCCTAGTAGGCAATACCTTAAAGACACAACTGGAAAAATACCAAGCTGCTTTTACTAATGACACCTGTGTGGAAACCTTGGTATTGTTATTTCAAGATACATGTTTGTCTAACATGAGATAAAGTAAATGAGTAATAGTGAAATATTTTAATCCTGTTTTCTCCCATTGTCCTTGGGAATCTGGATTCTTGGTATGGGAACGTCATATGCAGATGTAAAATAAAAGCAATTGAGTAAAAATCCTTTGATCTTGAATTTGAATAGGAAGTATCTATATGAACTCGTTTTTGTTTCTAATATCTATGGCTCTGTCTTGTCATTCTACCTCTGTCCTTTGATCTCATGGAAACAGTGACCAACCCAGGAAAGTGGCTTTGAGCTTCCCCAGCAACCAAATTTCCACTAAAAGGAACCAGGCATTTATCCTGCCTTTTATATAAGATGGTAATACTTGGTAACAAAATACTCTATATGGGGAAGTTGCTCTTTAGAGAATTATTCCAGCTAATAACTAATAATGAGAAATTTGAATATCCCATTTTGCAAGCCTCAGTAAATTAGTGGATCAAGCATTGAACATCAGTGGCTGCTAACTCACAAAAAGAGACAACTATACTTCATGTTCCTCCTGTTGTAGAACATACCACCACCAATAAAGTATCTTGCAAAAAAAAAACAAAATGAAACAAAAAGGCCTAGTCTGATCAAGTATGTAGATTCTGCTACAAATTTATCAGAAATATCCAGAACAAAAAAAAAACAGTAAATGCCATGAAAATCTGGATTGCAAGAAACTATATAGGACAAATAACTTGGTTTATTCAGCTAGCAAATTACCATAAAAAATAAGAGAGAAAGGGAGAGAGGAAGAGAGGGAAGGAGGGAAGGAGGGAGGGAGGGAGGGGTGGAGGGAGGGAGGGACTTGAATTAAGACCAGTTGCACTGTAGAGATTTATTTGGATTCTCATTCTAACAAAATGTCTTAAAAATTTTTAACCTAATTAAAAAGTTGAAAATCAAATCATCAAATATTTGGTGATTTTCAGGGATTAGTATTATTTTTTATGTATGGAAAATGTCATTATATTTATTTTTTATTGCTTTGGTACTGAGGATTGAACTCAGGAGCATTCTACCTCTGAGCTATACCCCCAGCAGTTTTTGTTTTTTATTTTGAAACAGGATCTCACTAAGTTGCGGAGGCTGACCTTGAACCTGTGATCCTCTTGCCTCAGCCTCCCAAATACTGATATCATAGGCATGTGCCACCACGCCCAGAAATATTTATATTTTTTTAAAGATGAATACTGCTGGGTGTGGTGGTGCATGCCTGCAATCCCAGCTACTCCAGATATTGAGGCAGGAAGATCACAAATTTGAAGCCAGCCTTGGTCAACTTAGTGATACTCTGTCTCAAAATAAAATAAAAAGGACTGGGATATAGCTCAGTGGTAGAGTGTTTGCCTAGCATGTATGAAGCCTTGGGTTCAATCCCCATTATTGCAAAGACCAAAAAAAAAAAAAAGAAGAAGAGGAATCCTTATCTTTTGGAGCTACTTACGTGTGTGTGCGTGCGTGCGTGCGTACATGTGTGTGTGTGAGATATGCCTGAGTTTTGCTTCAAAATAACACTTGAGAGGAAGTGGATGAGTATAAAGAAACAATATTACCCTGAGTTGATAATTGTTGAAGCTAGGGGACAGGTACAAGGAGGTTCATTATGCTGTCATATATATATATATATGTGTGTGTGTGTGTGTGTGTGTGTGTGTGTGTTCCAATAAAACCAGTTAAAGAAGCTGGGCATAGTGGCACACACCTGTACTCCCAGTACTTGGGAGGCTAAGACAGGAGGATCTCAGGTTTGAGGCCAGCCTCAGCAACTTAGTAAGGTTCTCTGCAACCTAGTCATACCCTGTTTTAAAATAAAAAATAAAGCCAGGCGTGGTGGCGCATGCTTGTAATCCCAGTACTTGGGAGGCAGAGACTGGAGGATCTGGGTTCGCAGCCAGCCTCAGCTACTTAGTGAGGCCCTCTGCAACTTCGTGAGACCCAATTTCAAAATAAAGGATAAAAAATAGGGCCGGGGGTGTAGCTCGGAGGTAAAACGCCCCTGGGTTCAACCCCCGGTACCA
>PVJS01043899.1:0-16878 GCA_004027185.1 Glis glis | reverse complement strand
GAAGCTGCTATTGCTGCTCTGTGTTGCCATCTGAGATTAGTAAGAAGAAACTAGTCTGTCGGCAGTGAAGCTAGTTTACATGTTTTCTCATACAATAGCTATTTTCTTAGACACTTAAAGCAATTTCCCATATGTAAAGATGCACATTATTTTCATAAAGTTGTTTCTAGCAAATAAAAGCAAGTAATTTTCACCTTAAAAAAAAAGAATAATTGATGTTTTATGAGTGAATGTAGAATTCACTCACCCATTTGTAACTGAAGTCAGAAAAGGGTAATTTTATAGAATTTGATTCTGTGGTTACAGATTTTCATATATTTCCTTAATCTTCATAATCCAGATTACTATAAGGTACTTGGGTGGCACAGGCCTGTAATCCCAGGACTTGAAAGATTGAGTCAGGAGGAACACACATTTGAGGCCAGCCTCAGAAACTTAGCTCGACACTGAAACCTAGCAAGACTATGTTTGAAATAAAAACCCAAAATGGTGAAGGGCATAGTTTTATCCCTTTGGTTTTTACAAAAATTACACAAAACCCAGTTTCTCTACCAATCAGGAACCTCCAGTGCACTGGCACCACTACACAAACATCACCTTTCCCTCATTTTTGTTGCCCAACTGAATACACACTTATTTCTTCTCCCACCCCTCATGATACTGGGGATCAAACCCAGGGGCATTCTACCACCGAGCTACACCCCCAACCCTATTTTATTTTGAAACAGACTCTATGTTGCCGAGATTCTCCCTACTTGCTGAGGCTGTCCTCAAACCTGCAATCCTCCTGTCTCATCCTCCCAAGTACTGGGATTACAAGCATGAGCCACCACACCGGGCTACACATACTCATTTCAACAAGCATTTACCAAGACTAATATTTGTCTTATGCCTTAGACTATTTCCCACGGCTTCTCAGCAGGATCCCCACAGCAGGTGATTTCAAGTACCTGTCTCTTCCATGACTGCATCTCAGAGCACATGACTAAGAAATGAGTCTCTACGTACACAATCACTACTCCCAGCGGCTTTCAAAACATTTGATGGGTCAAACCACTGCTGAGGCCTGAGCCCTCCTGGTCCAATCATTGCCTAAGGTGCCACCTTAACTACAAACACTCAATGAGTTAACTGAAAATATAGGGTAATTTTCCCTTTAAACAATCTTTCATATTTTTAGAGTACATCATGAAAGACAATACTTGAATACATCTTTTAAATGTGCCAATGGAAGAAAATTAAAAATATTCACAGGAAAAGTATTTCCTTTCTTATATTATTTTGAAGAATTAAAAGAAATAATAAAGGTACCAAGCAGAGAATTTAAAGAAATAAGTTTAAAAAGAAAAAAAGACAATTCCTGAAACCCATAAAATTAACAGAGCAGAAAGTAACTTACTAATAAGGAAAAAAATAAAAAATAAAAGCCAGGTGTAGTGGCTCAGCCTTGTAATCCCAGCACTTCAGTACTTTGGAAGCTGAGACAGGAGGATCAGAGGTTCATGCACAGTCTCAGCAACTTAGTGAGGCCCTCTGCCACTTAGTGAGACACTATTTCAAAATTTAAAAAAAAATAGGACTGTAAGTGTATTTCAGAGTTCAAATTTCCCTGTGTTCCATCTCCAATACCACAGAAAGAAAGAAAGAAAGAAAGAAAGAAAGAAAGAAGAAAGAAAGAAAGAAAGAAAGAAAAAGAAAATCAATGCTCTACATCTGCCTAGCCCAAGAGATAAGTCACCAGTGTTGTATCAGAACACATGGAATATGATCAGAGCTACTGTTTTATTTTTTTAGTACTGGGGATGGAACCCAGAGGCGTCCTACCTCTGAGCTACACCCCCAGTTCTATTCCTTTTTTTTTTTTTATTTTGAAACAGGGTCTCACCATTTTGCTGAGCTGGCCTGAAACCCAAGATCCTCCTGTCTCATCCATAAAATACTGGGATTACAGGCATGCACCACCATGCCAGGCTCTAAACTTACATTTTGTTTAAACATAATTTATTTTAGTTTAATTTTAATTATGAGTCATTTCAATTGCATAACCACTAATTATTAGTCCTTACTAGTAGCCCACATCTAATGAAATAGACAAAAATGTAAAAGGCACTCTTAACAGCCTAAATAGGAAACAGAAGAGGCAAAGAAACTGCTGATAGAATAAAATCTTATGATATAAAGATCATAAGATAGAGCTTTAATAGGACAAATGTCTAAAGACTGGCAGGATGCAATCACTGTAAAGGAACGAGGCTCATGTCTCAGGTTTGGAGAACTCACCAAGAAATAAAAGCTAGAGGAGATGGTGAAGCCCACGAGATTCTGAGGCAGCTTCCACAGGCAAGCAGCCAGTTTGTTCTCTCCCAAGTTCTGAACTCTATAGTTCCTCATTCTCCCCAAAAATGCATCCTCTACTTGGTTGCTTTAACGGTGGGGAAACTCAGCTAATTAACCTAATCTGGGCCACATCTCAGTGACATACCCTTACTGCAGGGACCCTGAACCTAATCAGGGCTTTCTTCTGAGAACATTCCATGCGCACTTTTACTGGACTTTACAGACAACTGTGAAGCTATAACTATCAAAAAAAAAAAAAAAAGTGGAGAACAGAGAGGTAAGGCCCTTTTTGAAGGTGAACTACCAACAGTCATTTGGTTCTTCATTTATAAACACCTTTGAGTGCATTCCACAGATTTGTAGGCATTCAAAGTCTGGGAATTCAGACAGGAGCAGACACTCTGGGGTTCCATCTACAAAAGCTAAAATTGCCTGGAGGAAAGCCAAACTTGAAAATAAAAAGAAAATGAATATGCACGTTTGCAATATATAATAATGGTATTACAAAACATTGTTACTGCAATGGGGAAGAAATCGGGGCACCGGTTCGTACTTTTTTCTTTTCTTTTTCGCTACTGGGGACTGAACACAGAGACAGTTTACCTCTGAATTATACCGCTAGCCATTTTTATTTTTATTTAGAAACACGGTCTCTCTAAGTTGCTGATATTTTAGGGCAAAGAGAGAGGAAAGATATTTTAGTACAACCTGAAAAGCAGGTCAGGCAGCCCGTTCCTCTCGGAGCTCGGTGGATCCCGTGCCCCTGGGTCTGCGCCCAAGGTTGTGCGTCTGGGTCTCGGTCGTGTGCGCGATGTTGTGCTTCCGGGTCTGGGTGCGCGCGCGATGTTGTGCTTCCGGGTCTGGGTGTGCGCGCGATGTTTTGGTCCGGGTCTGGGTGTGTGCGCGATGTTGTGGTCCGGGTCTGCACGCTGGGCGCTATGTTGTAGTTCCGGGTCTCGAAACTGGCCTGGACGTTGTGGTCTCCCCTTTCGCTGTCGTGCTTCTGGGCCTCGGTACTTGGCCGCGGAGGACTTCAGGAGGAAGCACCTTGGGAGACCTTGGCCCCAGCAAAAATGAGAACTGGCCGGACAGCTAGCGGCGGCTTTACCATTACTGAGTCAGCATTCAGCCTCGTTATCGGAGATGGCAAAGCTCCCTGGCGGATGGAGCCATGGCAGACAGGGCGTCTTAACAGACCTGAACCAGCAATAACCTTAAGCAAGAAGGAGCTGACTGCACCAAGAGGATGGGTGAGTGGTCTTGACTGGAACTAAAAGTGAGGAGTAGCTGACAGCTACCAGCAGCTTGCTACCTGCGTCAGCATTCAGCCTCCTTATTGGTACTCCCCTGATCAGCAGGGGTCAGCATGGCAGGGCTCACGGACAAACATTTCTGCAGGTGTTTGGCTCAAATGCAGGCAACTATGGCCCCAGGTTGCTAGGAGCTTTCGTCAGTTGCTGAGGCTTAGTCTGGTGACTCCTGGCAGGCGTTGCTCCTATGCATTGTCCATTAGGTCTGGGCATTGCACTTTGAGCCAGCTGCCCATTTTTGAAATTTTCACTAGCTTATTAGTGTGTACAGAGAAGGCAGAAGGAACAGTGACATGGGGGTAAAAGATTTATATGCACCAGATGTGAGCATATAAAACTGTATCACTTTGAATTTCACTATACTGTAAAATTATATTGTACCCAAAAAAGATCTAAAAAATAAAACAAAGAGAACTGTGCTTTGTTTATTTTAATGTGACAAATGTGGAAATCAGATATTTTCTCCACCAAGATTTGTTCCTTGCTTAGTTTAGTTTTTTTTTAAAAGGTGATAGTACTACATTGGTCATGACATTTCTCAAGGTAGCCCTGCAAAAAGTCTCCTTTCACAGATGCGCATTGAAGCCTCTGGTGTTCTAGCTTGTGTTCCACTAACATTTTGACAGATTTTCTTGACTTGGGAAGTGTAGACACACCTTGTCTGACAGACTGATGGGATGAGTTTTAGGGCAAAGGACACAGAGTTCCACAGGACAGGGATGGTGGATCTCCCCCAGCCTGTGCCCAGAGACCTCCCTGAGTTAGCAATAAGAAGGAGAGGTCTAAGGACGTCAGGACCCCCCCCAAATAAACATGAGGATGGAGGGGTTCTTATCAAGGGTCTGTGTTCTGCAGAATCCCAGGACCCTGATAGGGTGTGGCATTCCTGCTGCTGCCTGGGATGGACCCTGAATGGTGAGAATACACCTCACCGATGAAGACTTGAGGAGCTGACACTGCACGGGATGAGGAGGGAGACAGTGAAAGACAGATGGCAAGGTCGGGGGAGGGGGACCGGCCTGGAGAGATTCTATTCAGAAATGGAGGCACATGCAGAAGTTGCCCTCAGCCTATGTAAGGGGGACTCCCCCCTTATAGGGGGGACAGGGTATCATGACCTCCAGCCCTGGGGCTTGTGGGATAAGTACACATCTGTGGCTGGGCAGGCCAGGAGAGGTTCTGTCTGCTCTGCCAGCCTGTACTCCCTCTGGGCCCCCATACTCCACCCGCTACAACGTGGCCATGTGGGACTTGACCTGGAGATCATATTAGGTCCAAAGACTGAAAGAGCCCATTAGGATGTGTTTAAAGCTTCTGCAACATGGTGGGCTAAGGTTTCTACCTGTAGCTCTACATCTATAGTATCACCTTCTGGAACAAACAGAGCTAACATCGTGCAGGGGTGACCATCCAGCAATTCAACTGGTCACATACTGGTTTACCTGTTCTATACAAAAAAGGTGCTATACTTACAAGCTCTACATGTTCCCCTATTAACCAGCCCCACCCATTTTTTATAGCACATCCCAGCAAGCGGGGGACATTATTACAGTCTCGGCACAACAAGACCTACATCGTGTGGCGACCTTCATCCCATTCTGGGCTACTGTGGTTTCAGGTTGGTAATGTAATCCAGCTGTCTGCAGTAGCAGGGGCGATTCACCACAGGAGACCTTCGGCTGTCTCCACTGGTAGCTCAGTGTAAACCCAGCAATGGGAGGTGTTGTGCAATCTTGCAAAGGTGTGTGCCCAGGCAAGCAGACTGTTTCCCGACATTAACCTGGATGGTATGACAAGGCAAAGAGAGACCTTTATAGGTAAGTCCTTCCCTTCCAGGAGGATGCAGGTGACTCGCTCACCTTGTGAACATTCTCCACAGAAAACCAGGGAATAGGCCATAGTCTTACAACCCATGTATCTTTCAAATTCGTGCCTTCTGCCCAAGGGGGAGCATGACCCATACTGGGCAGGGACAGGCCTCTATCCAAGGGTCCAGTTGCACCTGGGCCTCCTGTCCCAGACCCCATGGCTCCAGGAATGTAACCCATGGCTTATACACATGCCAGGGCCACTCCCAGTCATCTTGGGGCCAAGGATTTAGGTGCAGGGAATATAGGGCTTTTCTCCTCACCTCTGGTCATACCTGGGAGTCTTTTGAGCTCCCTGTCACCTTGAAAGTGAAGGGCATTCCTGCTATTACCTTGGGAGTCTTCCAAACTCCCTGTCGCCTTCGAAGTATGGGGCATTCCTGCTGTTACCTTATCTAAGGGGGCCGGATCAGTGAGGAGAGGTTGCTCATTTAAAAGCCACACTGCCATGGGCACTTTTGCCTGCCGCCTTTTCCAATGGGGGTCCAAGACCTTCTGCTACTTCTTCATGAATCCGTTAAAGCGTTCGATAATTCTGGCTACTTGTGGCCAGACTTGTGCTAGAGCATAAGCAGCGTCATTACTGGGGGCCTATGTCCCAGGACATAATGTATACTAGGTCCTTACCAGAGGCCCCATTTCCTCCCACATACCTTTGCCACACAATGAGCGGTGCCCAATCGACCGGTCTTGTGCTGCCCATCGGGGAGCCACTAGGTTAGCCCTTGGTAGACTGCCCAGCTGTCTGTACAGACATTCAAGGGCCCAGTCTGCTTTATGAGAACTTCCCAGAGCACGCAGTGCTCAGCTCCTTAGATAAGAGTGTCTGGCACCTGTCTCCTACCAAAATGTTTCCATGCCAGGCTGTAAGGTGGGGATGGCCCATGGCAGGAGCCATCAGTGTACCACACTTCCATGGTTATATGGGCTCTCCCTTCCTTATAGGGACTTGGGGCATTTCCCGCTTCCATGTGTTCTGGGAGGGCTTTGATTTGGAAATGCACTGGCCCCAGCAAAGTACATAATTGTTCAGACAAAGGGCTACTGGGAAGCTTTGCTTGCTGTTCTAAGTATGTATCCCACTTTGTCAAAGTGGGCGTTTGGGCTGTCCCTGTCTGTGGGGTCTGAGTCCCGGACCTCAGCCAACATTCAATAGGGTAGGTGGTCTGTACCATCGCTGGCCCAGTACTTGTAACTGTTTGACCATTCCCAGTCAAGGATACGCTTGTATCTTATCCATCACTGCTTCAGGTATCACCTTTGTCCACGATCAGGCAACTCCATACTCAGGTCCCTAGACCTTGTCTTCATTGGTGGCACACCCCCATTCCTGGAGGGTTGCTCAGAGACACCAAGAAGCTGCTTCTAACTCTGTAAGAGAATCAGAGGTTAGTGTAACATCAGCAATACAATGGTACAACTGTGACACATCTCAGGCTTCTGCCAAGAAGCCAAATCCTATGCCATCTGACCGTGATACATCCCAGGCTTCCACCAAGTCTACAACATACTGGAAAAGTCCCAATTCATGCAACAGGCAATCCAGAAGTTCTGAAATGTTGGGTACCTCTGCATGCAAGGGTCGTGTCACTTTAACTCCTGATAGTCTACAATCATGTGCAAGAAACAAACTGTCAGATTTTCGTATTGGCCACACAGGAGAATAGAATTGGCTATGAGTCAGGCAAAATACACTCACATCTTCTAGCTTCAGTATAATTTTTCCAATTTCCTCATGCCCCCCTAATAACTGCCGTACATTCACACTTCTCTAGTAATAGTCTTTACACACACACTTGTAGCTGGAATTCTCCAATAGTTGTCAGCACAGTCAATCCCTGCAACATGTCCACCCCAGGATACAGAGCTATGGGGGAATATACACACATCATTTTGCTTAGGAAGCAAACATCCAATTCCCAGAATCACTGGGGCACTTCAAACTCACATTGCGGGGGGCATTGCAGGGGAACCAGTAAATACTTAATTCCACATATGGCCTCAGGTCAGCTGGGTTCCCCACTAATTGGGTACTGTAACCAAGTCCCTAGTCTGGCAGAAAGTCGTTGCTGGAAGCCAGGCGTGGTGGTGCACACTTGTAATCCCAGTACTTGGGAGGCTGAGACTGGAGGATCCGGGTTTGCGGCCAGCCTCAGCTACTTAGTGAGGCCTCTGCAACTCAGTGAGACCCTGTTTCAAAATAGAGAATAAAAAAATAAGACTGGGGATGGAGCTTGGAGATAGAATGCCCCTGGGTTCAATCCCCAGTACCGCAAAAACAACAACAACAAAAAAGTTATGGCTGGCATGTCACACCACCACCAGGAGCATCCAGATCACCCGTCCAGCTGCTTCTTGGTGTGCCACTGAGACATTTGGCTCTAGTACCTCCAAAGCCTTTTGAAAGTCTTCAGGCTGGGGATGTACATCTTCCCAGTCCTCTCTCAGAGTCCACATTGACAGGTATGCAGCTACCAGAAAACACAGGGAGGCTGAGGGCCACATCTCTACCCAGAGTTGTTCCTCCCAGGGCTGCTCCTCTGGAGGGGCGCTGGGGGCACTCACCACATCCTGCCAACTATGCCAATTGTCAGGGGTCAGTCAAGTTCCTGCTGTGGTTGCGGGCGGTGAGCTTCCCAGCCAGGAAGAAAGCACATGGACCCGTGATCTGGAGAACAAACAGCAACTTTATTCACAAACCTATCCCTTATATAGGGTTCCAGGCAAAATGGTGCATTTCCATGTCAGCATGGACGTGTGCATGCATGGCATATCTTCGGCATAGACGTGCAAATGCAGGTGTTGCACACATCCACATCAGCATGATGTGGGCATGTGTATTGTGTTTTGTCTGGTCATACTTCATCTTGCCTGCCTGGGCTGATGTGTGCTCATCTGCCACTGCACAAAATGTGGGCTCATCCACAGCTATAGGAAACAAGTGCACATCTGCAGCTGTTCATGCTAAGCAAGGTCATGTCTGCACTGGCTGCCTGCACTGCCTCTGGACCCCTACAAATACCTAGAATTGTTGAAAAACTAATTTTATAGCCAGGCATGGTGGCGCACGCTTGTAATCCCAGTACTTGGGAGGCTGAGACAGAAGGATTGCAGGTTCACAGCCAGCCTCAGCAACTTCGTGAGGTCATCTGCAATTTGGCAAGACCCTGTTTCAAAATAAAAAATAAACTAGGGCTGGGGATGTAGCTCAAAGGTAGAATACCCCTGAGTTCAATCCCCAGTACTGCAAAAAAACCACTAATTTTATTTTATTTTTTGTGATACCGGGGATGGAACCCAGGGGCATTCTACCTCCGAGCTACATCCCCAGCCCTATATTTTATTCTTTATTTTGAAACAGGGTCTCACTAAGTTGCGCAGGGCCTCACTAAGTAGCTGAGGCTGGCCGTGAGCCCGGATCCTCCTGTCTCAGCCTCCCAAGTACTGGGATTACAAGTGTGCGCCACCACGCCTGGCTTCTTTCAAATTTTAAGTCGTCGTACTATTAAAACAACATTTACAGTGTATAAGTATTCCCTTTTATACATATCCTGACCAGTGCTTCTTACTTTTTTGGGTGGTGTGTCTTCGGGATTGCATTCATCACCTGAGGACAAGAAATCCACTATCTGAACCTCTCGTTAGTTTAGTTTTCTTTCAGTCCTCTTTTCCTTTGCATAGGACAAAGTTCTGCTTCAGTCAACCATGCAGCCCCACACTATGTACTCCAGTAAATCTGTGTCTATCACATCTCCAAACGAACTGTAGCCTGTTTGTCAACATGGGAAGCAAATTGCTTAGAAGCAACCTGGGAGAAGCTGAGCCCGCGCAATGGCTGATGATTACAGAGATATTTCTCACAGCATCTCTCACTGTCAGTGCTTTCTTTTTTCTTTTCTTTTCTTTTCTTTTTTTTTTTAACTGTGTGGTAAATCTGAGGCATAAAAAGAAATGACAGTGCATGCTATAATTTTTTCATTTTATGTTTTCATTATTACAATTTTATTAAAATAAAGAACTATTACAGTCTTCTCTAAAAATACTTATTCACTACCAAATGAATCTCATTTCCTGAAGAAACGTTTTTCCTATTTACACACAATTATTCTAGGATGGCAGTTAGATCAGGTCATCTATCATGGTCATATGATCACACCAATAATTCAATCAACACTTGAGTCAATTGAATTTTATTCAATTGGATTTTAGTCAATTGAATTTTATTCAAAATGGAGTATCACTCAGCCATAAGGAAGAATGAAATGCCATCATTTGAAGGAAAATGGAAGAAAGTGAGGGACATATAAGAGAGATACAGAGGCAAGTCAAGTATTTCCTCACATGTGTGGAAACTAAAGGGAAAAAAGATGACCTATAGGTAGAAAAGGGATTAGTAGGGACTGGGAAAGAGATGGGGGTGGTAGTGAAAGAAACAGGGGTTGAGGAAATACGGGTAGAAGGGTAGATGGTTGATATCAGTGTAACCTATATTGACTTGTGAAAATAACACAATGAATTACATGAATTTGTTTAATTAATATGTGTGTCAACAATTATAATTAAAAAGGACCACAGTAGCTGGATTGTTGGCACATGCCTGCAATGCTAGTACTTGGGTGGCTGAGACAGGAGAATCACAGGTTCAAAAACAGACTCAGCAAACTAGCAAGACTCTCAGCAAAATAGTGAGACCCTGTTTCAAAGCAAAAAATCAAAAATGGCCTGGGGGAGGGTATCTCAGAGATAGAATGTCACTGGATTCAATCTCCAGTACCACAAAAAGAAAAAAAATGACCTTGGTAAAAATACCTACTATCCACATCTGCTCATCTACCTTCCCGTGAAAATCAGAATGCTGGGGTGTATTACCTATGAAATTTGAATATTCCCTACACAGGTAATATTTAGGATGACTTGGTTTATAATCTCAGTATAAGTACTATTTAAAATGGAATAATCCTACCCCACCAATTAAAACTCCATCATTCTATATTTCTACATTCTACTCTTTTTCTGACTGATAATCTGAAGGACAAATTTGTAAAGAAACCAACCTGCAATCGGGCTGTGCTCCTCCTGTCTGTCAGCAGGGTCTCAGAGAGGGTGAGTGCTGAACACACAGCACTGGAATTCATACAGCTTCCAGGATGCAGGAGGAAGGACTTGCAATGCACTTGTCTCAGCCTCCTGAGTCACTGGGATTACAGGCCAGCACCACCAGCCCTTATCATTTTGATAAATCTACATTTGGTCCATGCACTCATGAGTGGGATTGGGTTACACCTTTTCCTTCAGTACGTTCCATCATTCTAGTTCAGACGACTGTAATCCAGAATGACTGACTGATAAACACCAAATTTTGCTGTATGATTTTAAGGAGACATTTTTCAAATGGAGGTACCTGCACAATAGTTTATTTCACTTAAGTACATTGTCTTTATAATCCTTTTTTTTCTAGAATCCTGGGCAAAGGCCCACTCTCCTGCCATGATGGAGGAGGAAGAAGAATCCTGGGCTGGCCTTAAGTCCTACTAGTTGGGGATACTTAAGATCAAGGAGGGTGGATTATGAATATATCTGAAATTACTGAAGAATCTTGTGTCTTTAAGGGCTCCTAGAAAGGCTGATGATGCACCTGGGGGCAGGAGTTGGTGATATGTTCAGGAAAACACCAAATATTCTGAGTTGCCAGATATCTCCTGCGTGTCTATGTCACACCCAACCCGACAGGTCAGGACCACAGTGGGTAACTCTTCCTGCCCCAGCCCCTCGTCACCCAAGCTGTCCTTTCCTCCAGTAAAAAGCTTACCCCACAGAGACATAGGAACTGAGCTGTGGAGATAATGGGAGGACTGAAAGGTTAGACTGCAGATGGAAAAGAAAGTACTACTGGGGGAATCAGGCTGCAGAGTTGAACTACAGATTCAGGGATGAAACCCAAGCTCCAGGCATCTCATTCCTTACTAGAATTTATATCCTTGAGGACATTTGCACAAAATAAAGTTGGACTGATTTCTGTTGGCAGGGAATGGCTAGAAACTTTTAAAATGTGAAAAAAGAAAAAAGGATAACATTAAATATCCAAATGTATCTGTATTAATAACAAACATCAGTGACATTAAATAAGCGGTGCTACATTCCTTTACATGCAGACTTGCAGGCACAATTATTTATTTATGAAGACAGAAAACAAGTGCACTTCAGCTCCAAGGACATTTCTTGGGAGTCAGTCCTGGAGTTTCCAGCATATTCTCAAAGGATCTTGATACACCAATCTGTTTCAGGTGTGCTGAAGAAATTGGAGGAAGGACATCACGGAACTCTTCCCAGAGGTGGAAGGACCCCACCCTGAATGGGTTTCCTAATCCAATTACATGCTTAGAGACAACTGCTGGAACTGGTTCCCAGGAAGTGCGCGTGGTGAGTGGGCTGAGTTATAAAAGGGTGGAGACGATGGGAAATCCTGCCACTTGAAGCTTTTCTCCAGAGAAGGAGCAGCTTTCTTCCAGTCAAGGTATCCACGGGGAAACCTGGGCTTCAGTGCTGCTGGAGGCATGGAGGCGGCTTCACTCCACTGGGCAGTGAGTCCCATTGGGATGACTTTCCACAACGTCCATCTCCAAGTGCAGGTGAGGCTCAAGCCATTGGCCGTCCTTGTCTGCCTTCACATTCTTCCTGTCTTCTTTTACAAACACACAGCTGCAGAAGAATTTGGCGCCTGGGGCCACAGAGCTGGCGCCCAGAAAGAAACTGTGTCTGAGCTGGGAGAGGCCTTATGCTGATGGTGCTGGGCTCAGCAATGTGGGAAACTCGTGCTACTTGAATGCAGCCCTGCAGTGTCTGACATACATGCCACCTCTGGCCAACTATATGCTGTCCCAGGAGTACTCCCAAACCTGTCATGCACAGAGATCCTGCATGCTGTGTGCCATGCGAGCTCACATAACAGACTCAAAACTCAGAGAGGAGGCAAGGAAGAATCACTATGAACCAGAAAGCTACCTGCAGAACCATTCTACCGGCAACATAAAAGGTCAGCTGTCCATAAACACTAGTCAACTCAGTTGTGTGGGAGGAAGGGCCAGAGCTGCCAAGTGGAAGAACAAGCAGGGCAAGAGGTCTCTGGTTGTCTTCTCGGCATCTCAGTCCAAGGATTATTCCACCTGTTCAAACTCACATGGTTGGTTGCCTTCACACACACACACACACACACACACACACACACACACACACGTAGGCACAAATTAACCTCTGTTGTCCAAATGACTCTTTTGGGGACCCTGGGGGTGATCTCTGGGACTGCATCTTTCCACACTGCCCTGACCTGCAGAGGGAGCTCTTGCCTCTGGGGTGTGCCAGTGGAATCCACTCTGGGAAGGTTCCCTTAACCCTATACACTGTGGTTATTTGAAGTCATTAGAAACGTGTCTACAATTTGTTCCAATGGTAATAAAATTCTCCAATATAATATATTATATCCACATTTTGACTTTTTTCTCTGGAAATCTCTTTCAAAATTATTTGTTACCAATGTTTATTTGATATGTACTGATTCTTTCTTTGCCTCACACTGGGTTAACCTGATTGGCTCAAAAATTGTGATGTGTCAATCAAGTTCAATCATGTTTTACACTTAAAATGATTCACTGTATTTTTCTATTGTACCTTGATAAAGCTGAAAAAAGCCCATACTTTAGCTAGAACAATATAGTGGAGGTTTTTTTTTGGGGGGGACAGAGTTTCAGCATTTGGATTTTAAAACACTAGGTAATTCTAAAGTCATCAAAGTTTGAGAATCACTGCAGTTTGGGAGAAAATATAACAAATCTTCACATACAATTCCCAGTTTCTACCTTTGGGAGACTCTCTAGCTAGGATAAGGAAAGACTATAAAATCCCTTTTCTTTCCTATTTTCTTTGTGGCTTCCACATATAAGAGAAAATATGTGACCCTCGATTTTCTGAATCTCGCTTAGCATGATTTTCTCCATTTCTGTCCATTTTCCTGAAATGACATAATTTTGGTATTCTCTATGGAAGAGTAAAACTCCATCCATATTTACTTGATCCATTAATCTGTCATGAAAACGAGACCAGTGAAATAGTGAGTGACAAGAGATTGGGCACAAACTAGGGGAAGAAAAAAAGGAGGCATGAGTAAGGAAAACACAAATAATGTTATGTTTGTATGGAAATGTATCACTTCCACTGACTAGCAGGGAAGCAGAGGGTTAGGGTATGGAGAGGGGTGGGGTGTGGTGGGAAACCTACCAACAGATGTAGTACACATATATTAATGTGTGTGTGTGTGTGTGTGTGTGTGTGTGTGTGTGTGTGTGCATTTGGTGCTAGGAATTGAACTCTGGGGTCTTCTACCAAGATACACCCTAAGCCATTTTTGTTTTTATTTTCTGAAAAGAGGGTCTTGCTAACTTCCTGAGCCTGGCTTTGAACCTGAGATTCTCCTGACTCTGCCTCCCAAGTGCTAGGATTACAGGCATGCACTCCACATCCTGCTTGAATGTATCACTTTGAATCTCACTACATTGTATGATTACAAGGGAACAACTACAATTTAAGTAAAAGAAACTTTCTGGCTTTGTAGAGAAGATTAAGCACATGATTTCTCCTTCCTTCACAATATTACTTATATTGGTATTTTTATTTTGATATAATTTCTGGAGCAATGAAAATTCTTAAAACAATGGAGGTGATATCAATAAAAAATCCAGGGAGAAGAACCATTTAGCTAAACATTGCTTCTGGAATCCTAATCTCATCTGTTTGAGAAGCAGGGCTGAAATCTAGAAAGGTATAGCTCTGAAAATTAAAGGTAGACCCATGGCTCCATTATTTTCCTTTTTTTTTAAAACATGCTTTTATTGGTGCACTGTAGTCTCACATTACAATTAATATCGGTTTGATATTAACATACGTGTACACAGCTCTTAGTGCCCCCCCGCCTTCCCCCATATGGAGTACTGAGAATGATGTTGGTATATTCTCATATGTACACATTGTTTATGATAGTAATTCCATTGATTCACTTCTTTCTTGCCCTTCCCCTTCCCTTAGACCACTTCCCTTGCTCTACTGAGGGTTTTCCACTATTGTCCAGAGAGCCACAGATTGTGTCCCTGCTACTCCCTCGGTTGTGCATATTAATGAAAACATATGACCCTTCTCTTTTTGTGATTGGCTAATCTCACTTAACATAATGTTCTCCAGATCCTTCCATTTTCTTGTAAATGATGTTATTTTCAATAAGTTCCGAGGCTGTGCTGATGGCGGCTGCCCCACAGCCTACTTCCTGGGGCACTAAGCGAGGGAATGCAAGCAGAGCAGCTCAAGCCCTCACACCATCCACAGTTCCTCAACACAAAGGCAGGCGATAACAATGCAGCTCCCCAATTTTCTCTCTGAAAGATTGCTTTATTCCCGATTCCATTGTATGTGAAGGCACCTGTGCTGAGGACCACAATACACTGTGCGAATTAATTCTCCTACTCCTTGGTATGTGTAATATGTAATCAGATATATGAATCCAGGAAAGGGAGATGGGGTAGAGATGTGGAAGTCATGAGTGGGGGCATGTAGCCGGGCGTGGTGGCGCATGCTTGTAATCCCAGTACTTTGGGAGGCGGAGACCGGAGGATCCGGGTTTGTGGCCAGCCTCAGTTGTCTCTATCTCTCTCTCTCCCTGTCTCTCTTTCTCTCTACTTAGTGAGGCCCTCCGCAACTTTGTGAAACCCGGTTTCAAAATAAAGTATAAAAAATAGGGCCGGGGTGTAGCGCGGAGGTAGAACACCCCTGCATTCAATCCCTGGTACCGCAAAAAAAAAAAAAAAAAAAAAAAGATGAGTGGGGGCATGTAGGGACAATTCAGGGTGGCCAGAGGACAGATTTCAGCTACAAAGTCTGCTCCAAGGAGTGCTGAGCTATGAGCCCACTGTTATGGTTTGAATACAGAATGTCAGCAGAAAATCTCAAGCACTTGAAATGCAAAAAGGTTCAGAGTTTAGCTGGGCCTGGTGCTGCATGCCTGTAATGCCAGCACTTGGGAGACTGAGGCAGGAGAAACACAGGATTGAGATCAGAATCAGCACTCAGTGAGGCCCTCAGCAACTTAGCGAGACCCTGTTTCAAAGTGAAAAATGAAACAGGGATGAGGGTGTAGCTCAGAAAAACAATGCCCCCGAGTTCCATCCTCAGTACTACAAAAAAAAAGTTTACAGGTGAAATAAATGAATAAGGGTCCTAATCTCATCCATGGGTAAGTGAATTGATAGATTGATTATTTGAAAGGACATACTGGGTGGTAACATGATAGGTAGGGCAGCGCTGGAGAAGGTAGATCACTAGGGCCATGGCCTTGAGGGCTCTATCTGTGCCTGGCTGCTTCCTGTCTCTCTGCTTCCTGGCAGTCCTGAGCTACGTTCCTCTGCCATCCCATGCCACCGTGATGTCCGTGCCAGGAGCTGGCCGACTATGGACGGAACCTCTGAAACCATGAGCCAAACAAACTTTTCCTCCTCCCAAGTTATTTTATCAGGTATTTTGGTCACAAAAACATTTGTTATTGCTGAATGAGCTTTAACATTTCCATTTTACAGCTCCCTGCCTGGGCCACTATTCTCCAATCTTTGGACCTGGTTTTCTAAGTCCAGGATTCATGATGGAGGTCGTGGTCGCTTTTCCATTGTCCATCTTTGGGGAGCCCCACCAACACAGGCTGATGGCAGCTTCTGCATCCACCTTGCTTTCTGAAGAGACTCTCTCAAGACCATCCCCCTTCTTCTGCCTTGTCTTCTTTCTGCTTCTTCCTTCTTACCCCAGCCAGTGTCCAGTTCCCAAGTACTCACTCTGGAGGAGAGTTCTCACCTTTCAGGCTACATCCAGGGCAGTAACAGGGACACCAGAGATTCTGCAGACCACACACCCTTCATTAGAGCTCCTCCATTCTCGTGTCATTTGCATCTAGGCCCAGATGTCCTTCAACCTCCACTTCTTAGTTACTGAATCTCAGAGGCCCCTTAGTTCCAGGCTGGGGGAATTCGGATCGGGCACTCCATAATCTTTTGCCATAAATTTCAGATCATTGGATTATGTGGTAGGGTGTGTTTACACTTTCAGATCATTGGATTATGTGGTAGGGTGTGTTTACACTTTCTTTTTTTTTTTTTTGCAGTACCGGGGATTGAACCCAGGGGCGTTTTACCTCCAAGCTACACCCCCAGCCCTATTTTTTATCCTTTATTTTGAAAACGGGTCTCACGAAGTTGTGGAGGGCCTCACTAAGTAGCTGAGGCTGGCCACAAACCCGGATCCTCCGGTCTCCGCCTCCCAAGTACTGGGATTACAAG
>PVJS01043898.1:0-16881 GCA_004027185.1 Glis glis | reverse complement strand
ATTGAACCCAGGGGCGTTCTACCTCCGCGCTACACCCCTGGCCCTATTTTTTTATGCTTTATTTTGAAACCGGGGCTCACGAAGTTGCGGAGGGCCTCACTAGGTAGGTAGGTAGAGAGAGAGAGAGAGAGAGAGAGAGAGAGAGAGAAGAGAGAGCGTGTGCTGAGGCTGGCCGCGAACCTGGATCCTCTGGTCTCCACCTCCCAAAGTACTGGGATTACAAGCTTGCGCCACCACGCCCGGCCCCTGGCCCTATTTTTATGCTTTATTTTGAAACCGGGTTTCACGAAGTTGCGGAGGGCCTCACTAAGTAGAGAGAGAGAGAGAGAGAGACAGGAGAGAGAGAGCGAGAGGGCTGAGGCTGGCCTCAAACCCGGATCCTCCGATCTCCGCCTCCCAAAGTACTGGGATTAGAAGCGTGCGCCACCACGCCCGGCTCTGGCATGTTTTTTTTATGTTGAAACGGGGTCTTGCTAAGTTGCTGAGGATCTCTCAAAATTGCTAAGGCTGGCTTCCAACCTCGGATCCTCCTATCTCACACCTGGCACACATTCATTATTATTACACAGAAATGTGGTTAGCATTGATAGCGAGTGTGCATGTAATCCCTCGACCTGGCCCATCCTCACCATGTCCAGTCTGCACACCCAGCCCCAGGGCCCTAGACCAAGCCCAGCATTCAATGGCACATTACCCAAGGAGCGGCTTGCCAAGAAGTGTAAAGTTGTCTGCCCCAACCAGCAGGACCTAAGAAAATTATACAGGAACATTTAATCACCGGGTTATCACCAAAAAGCAATACGCAAGTCATTGACGACAGGTGGTAATGTGAACATGCCAAAAATAAGAAAGTACTGGCTGCCTGGAATTGAAAACACGGTGACATAAATTTCATCTGCTACCTAACTCATTATGCCTTTACCCTCAAACAGGGGATTCAAGTTGGATTATCCTTTTTTTTTAATTTTTTTTTGTGGTACTGGGGATTGAACCCAGGGGGTATCTACCTCTGAGCTACACCCCCAGCCCTTATTTTTTTGTTCTGTTTTGTTGGTACTGGGGATTGAACCCAAAGGCATTCTACCTTCAAGTTATACCCCCTGCCCGATTTTATTTCTTATTTGCAAACAGGATCTTGAGAAATTGCTCAGGCTGGCTTCAAACCTGTGACCCTCCTGTCTCAGCTTCCCAAGTACTGGGATTACAAGTGTGCACCACCATGCCCAGCTTTTTGGTTTTGAAACAGGATCTTGCTAGGTTGCTGAGAGTCTCGCTAAATTGCTGAGGCTATCCTCAAATTTGTGATCCTCCTGTTTCAGTCTCCTAAGTACTGGACTACAGGTGTGTATCACCATGTCCCTGGCTACAGTACACCATCTTTTGTAAATGCCCTGGCCCTTAAAAAAAGGATACATAAAATTTGATTTTCATGCTGTGGCCCTATGTCCAGATGACTGTTAACCTCTTATCTAAGTCTAAGCTGACACTTCTTTATAGGAGGATCGCAGGCTCGAGACCTAAGTAGCTGAGACTGGCTGCGAACCTGCGATCCTCCCGTCTCAGCCTCCCAAGTACTGGGATTACAAGCGTGCGCCAATATGCCAGACTTAAATAAATATTTTTAGAGTTAATTTTGGTATAAAATATTTCCTACTACCAGATTTCCTAAGGTATGTGCAGCAATCTACATTAGGTGAGGGTTTCTATAACTTTTTGTTAGTGTTAAACATTTAAAAATACAGTATCCAGTCACCAGGCATGGTGACACATGCCTGTAACCCCAGTACTTGGGAGGCTAAGACAGGAGGATCTCAGGTTTGAGGTCAGCTTTAGCAACTTAGTGAGACCCTATTTCCAAATAAAAAATAAAAAGGGTTGGGGGTGTAGCTCAGAGGTAGATACTCCCTGGGTTCAATCCCCAGTACCACACACACACACAAAATTCCATTGCAGGTCATTGTAATTCTTTTGTGTGGTACTGGGGATTGAACTCATGGGCATTCTACCTCTGAGCTATACCACCAGCCCTGTTTTATTTTTTATTTGGAAACAGGGGCTCACAAAGTTGCTGAGAGCCTAAGTTGCTGGGGCTGGCTTGAACCCGCGATCCTCGTCTCAGTCTCCCAAGTCCTGGGATGACAGGCCTGACTACTGGCTCACACTGGATGACCCCGTGGTGAGGAACTGGGGAGTGGGACTGTGGATTTGGTGGCCAAGTCCCTGGACATACAAAGAAGCTCCGCGTCACCTTCTCCAGGCGAATCCTCTCTCCACACTGGATGTCCAGGTCATTGTGAATCAGGATCAGGTCCTCCGCGGTCACCTTCCACTGGTGGCTGGCGAAGTGCACCACGGCGAACAGCCGGCCGTACTGGCCCGTGGCGATCAGCTCATTCACCTTCCTCACGACCTCTGTGTGGAAGGGCGGCAGTGACCTCCTGTGGCAAAGGCCCAGCCCTGCCGCCACCCGGGCCCCTCACTGCGGTGTCTGACCCGGTTCCAGGGCAGACGAGATGAGAGGCTGGCATCTCAGGGTGCTCACGGCGGGTGGCCTGGCCCGGCTTGCCCATCTTATAGCACAGGCAGCAGGCAGGGCTCAGGCTGCTGCTCACAGGAGATCTGGCCCCTGGGCATGGGGCACTTGATAAATAGAGGTTCCCCAGACACCACGGAAGACCCCAGCAGCCTCCTGAGACTCTGGCTCCACGGCTGCGGGTCTGGGGTGGGGGACATCCACCACCTCATTTATTCCTGTTCATCAGTAGCAGGAGTCAGTAGGGAGCCTGGGGAGCAGGCCATCCCCGAGAAAGCAGAGGGGACTTTCGCAGTAAGGAACACCCAGAATTATACCCCGTGGGCTGGCAGACCCCACTGCACCTCCCCCACCCGGTTCCTTCTGCTGTCAGGGCCCTGGCCCAGGTCAGTTCCTTCTAACCCCACCATTTGCTCTGAATAGGCACTCTCTGAGCATGGACCCTGCCTGGCCTAGGGCCAGGCACACAGGACGGACATGACAGTTCCTGCCCTGGAAAGAGCCAAGGCCAGCAGCTGTGCCTTCGAGGGCACCGTACAGTCAGCCCTCCATGTCCTCGGGTTCCATATCCATGGATTCCATCAACCTTGGACTGAACTAAACACATAAGACATTGTTCTTGTCATTATCCCCTAAACAATGCAGTAGAACTATTTACATAGCATTTGCATAGTAGGTGCTGCAAGTCACCTGGATTTATTTATTTATTTTTCCTTGTTTTTTCTTTTTGTGGTACTGGGGATTGAACTCAGAGGCATTCTACCTTCGGGTTACACCCTCCAGCCCGATTTTATTTCTTATTTTGAAACAGGGTCTCACTAGGTTGCTGAGCGTCTCACTACTTGCTGAGGCTGTCCTTGAACCTGTGATCCTCCTGTCTCAGCCTCCCAAGTACTGGGATTACAGGCGTGCGCCCACACCTGGCTACCTGGAGATGATTTAAAACATGTAGGAGGCTGTGTGTAGGTCACATGCAATACCCTGCTGTTTTAAATGAGGGAGTTGAACACCTGTGGGTTTTGTTTATTTATTGTGGTACTGGGGCATTACAAGTGTGCACCACCATGCCCGGCTCATTTATTTATTTGCATTTTGTGGAACTGAGGATTGAACCCAGGCACATTCTACCTCTGAGCTACACCCCCAGCCCTATTTTATTTTTTATTTCAAACAGGGTCTCGTTAAGTTACCTAGTACATTGGCCTTGAACCTTCAATTTTCTTATCTCAGTCTCCCAGGTACTGTTTTTTTTTATTTTATTTTGTTTTTTTTTTGAGCCGGGGGATTGAACCCAGGGGTGTTCTACCTCTGAGCTATACCCCCAGTCATTTTATTTTTTTTGGCAGAACTGGGGATTGAACCCAGAGGCATTATACCTTCGAGCTACACCCCCAGCCCTATTTTTTATTCTTTATTTTGAAACAGGGTCTCACTAAGTTGCAGAGGCCTCACTAAGTAGCTGAGGCTGGCTTACCTGCGATCCTCCTGTCTCAGCCTCCCAAGTACTGGGATGACAAGCGTGCGCCGCCGCGCCTGGCTCAGCCCCAGCCATTTTTATTTTCTAGTTTGAGACAGTCTTGCTGAGTTGCCCAGGCTGGCCTGGGACTTGTGATCCTCTTGCCTTAGCCTCCTGAATAGCTGGGACTATAGCCATGGGCCACTGTACCCAGCTATCTTGTACAGTATCTAAAACAGTATTTTAAAGTACTAGAAGATTCTACTCCGTAATGTGGATTTCCAGCTTTTGGGAAAACTGAGGCTCCAGCTCTCCCTCATGGCAACAGCAGTGGCCATGCTGCCCCTCTTCCTGACACGGGCTCCCGGCTGCCACCATTCCTGGCACCCTCAATGTTTCTCCAGCACCCGGCACATCACCGGCTTCCGTTCACCAGTGTTGTTCCTCAGACTGGGGAGGTCTCCGACCTTGAGCCCACGTGTCCCCAACAGCAGAGACAGGTGGAGCGAGGCCCTCCCTCCCAGCACCTGCTCCAGGCCTCTTTGTTAGAGGAACACGAGGGTTCACACCACACTGTATGGCAGAGCACGGAACGTGAAGTCCTGCTCTGTGGCAGTGGCTGGTGCCGCGCTCTCGTTCCACTTCCTGCACAGTCTTTACCTGAGTGGTGTCTGGTCTCCTCCACGGGGTCTGGCAGAACAACTTCTGGCCAAGGTGGCGAACTCAAGGACGTTTTAGGAACATATCTGTAACACATTTCATATATGGATTTAACATGCATGTGAAAGGTAGCTTGAAATCCCCGAGATGGCTTTGCTCAAGTGTCAGGAGAGACGAGGACCCCAGACCCCGAGTCAGGCCTTACATTCTCAAGGCACCGGCTGGGTCGGTGCCCTCACAGTTGAATGAGTTGTCCTCTTATGGACAAAGGACAGGCCTAGGTGCCGGGGGACATGGCTCTGTGTGTGTGTGCGTGTGTAAGCTTGCTACTGAGAGGATGAGGCGTTCTAGCAACACCAACGCTGGCTCTTCAGGACCCTCACCTCTTTGGTGTTATACTGAGGACAGGCTTCCCCAGTACCCCCTTAGAACTGCAATGTACTTGCCAGGTGTGGTGACGCACACCTGTAATTCCAGGAAAGCTGAGACAGGAGGATTGCAGGTTTGAGGCCAGCCTCAGCAACTTAGTGAGACTCTGTTTCCAAATAAAAAATAAAATAGGGTTGGCTCTGAGGTAGAGCGCCCCTGGGTTTAAACCCCAGTACCACAAAAGAAAAAACAAAAAACCTTGCAATGTGCTCCAGTGAACTGTGGCTAACTGATCACTAATGACAGGAGTTCTTAGCATTCTGTTCCACGGGGAAACGCGCTAACTTTCCGACCCAGGACCGGGCCTGCCTGCGTTGCTCACTGACTCACAGTGGGCTCAACACGAATGGGAAATGAATGGCTGTTTCCCCACCGTGCAGGTCTCAGGGGCCCTGGGATCACCAACTCCACGATCTATGGCCTGGAAGTGACCCCAAGGGATGAGGAAGAGCTGGAAGGAGCTGTTCTCTAAAAGTGTCTTCCCTGTGTGATGCTCGGTCTCCTCCACTAGATGCGACTGTGCCTAGGGGAAGACCATGACAAGAATAACACAGGAAAATGGAGGTTGGCGGGGAGGCCAGGACCGTTCACACGGGAAATGGAAAAACAGGCTCCGTCTAGTAAAATGCCGCAGGGCTTTCTTCCTATTTTTATTTATTTATCTATTCTGGTATCGGGGATTGAACTCAGGAGCATTCTACCTGCAAGTTACAACCCCAGGCCTTTATATTTTTTATTTGGAAACAGGTCTTGCTACGTTGCTGAGCGTCTTGCTAAGTTGCTGAGATTACAGGCACTTGCCACCATGCCTGACTTTTCTTCTTTTCACATTTAGTTTTTCAACTTCTTTTGAGACTCAGAGTCTCCCCTATTTCCTGCCGCTAAGAATCCTGGTGTCGGCAATGGCCACCACCAACACTTTAAAATGCTGAGAGTCTCGCTAAGTTGCTGAGGCTGACCTTGAACCTGCAATCCTCCTGTCTCAGCCTCCCAACTACTGGAATTATAGGTGTTGACCACTGTATCCAGCTGGTCAGAAATCCTGAATTGGGACCTAAAGGTGTTCTGTGCAGTTCCATCTTATACTTAAGGGCCTGAGAAAAGTCCTGGTGAAAAAAGTTCAAAAAAAGCTTAGACATTCTCAAACACTCAAATGTAGGAAGTTTTGGCTTGAGGAAGACAATTCTACAGATGAGAGCAAAAAGAATCACCAAAACCCACATTTTGATATTACCCTGGTGGATACGAAGGGCTCTGCGAACTGAACCTTCGAGAGGCAGACCAGAGGGAGGCTGAGGGAAAAAGAGAAACACTGTCATTACTACGACAAAATGCACAAGGCTTGTTACTGATTTCTGATTTAAAGCACCGCATCACAACTTGCTTACGGAAAAAATGTAGCTGAATAAAACTAAAGGAATATCCCGGAGAGCTACAGGTTGTGTGTCGAGATTGTGTATCGCACTGTCTAAAACTTCCTAAAACCAGAGCCACCCGGCCCCTCACTCCCTCCTTGACCACCCAGTGCCCACTAGGTTCACACCCTGTTCTGTGCCCAAGTGTGGGAGCAGCCTGCGCGATGGCGGGGCGCGCCTCGCCTCTCCGAGGTCCCCGCTGTGAGACCCCGGGCAAGTGACCTGACTCCTCTGAGCCTGTTTGCTCTTCCATAACACAGGGCCGCTGCAGAAGTTGAAGGGCCACAGTCTAAGCTACTAACTGAAGGAGCCGGAGTCTCGGCCTAGTTTGTCCGGACTCCAAGCCTGGTGCTCCATTCACGACACACGCGATCAACACCCAGGCACCAGGTGGGACGAGGCGCACGCGTGGCGGGTGGTCGAGGAGCACCCCTCGCCCCGCTTCCTCCTTCCACCCGGCCGCCCTGCTCTCACCGGCTCCGGGCCCCGGCGGTGTCAGGAAGCTGCGGCCGCACGCAAACGCCAGCCGCCCCAAGGTGCCCGTCAGGGCTGCGGCCGCCGTGGCCGCCGCCATCTTCCCGCGGGCGCAGCCGGAAGCGGAAGCGGAAGCGGCGCGGACCGCGTGCGTCGACGCACGGGCCCGGCGGGGAACCTGGATCCGGCGGGCACTTGTGTCCGGCGCAGAAGCGGGTCCGGGACGGCAGCAGCCATGGCTTCGGCCGCTGTGGAGAGCTTCGTGGCCAAGCAGTTGGACCTGCTGCAGCTCGAGAGGGACGCCGAGGTGGAGGAGCGCAGGTGCTCGCGGCCGCCGGTCCTCCGGGTCGGCCCTCCTGCCTCGCGGGGGCGTCCCTGCGGATCCCCGTCCCGGCCGGCCTCCCCCACGCCTTCATTGTCGCCCCGACAGCCTCCCTTCTAGACGCTCGCCCCTGGGTGCTGCCCTTTCCCAGCTCGACCCCCGCGAGGCCCAGCCCCTTGTTCTCCGCGCAGTGCACGTCGCGGGCGCCTGTTCGCGGCCAGGCCCGGGCAGGATGAGTAAGGTGGAGTGGAGGCTGGGGCTGAGCAGAAAGCGGGGCCCGAACGCGCCCCGGGCCCTTCCAGCTGCTGGAGCCTGGGGAGGTCGGGATGGCTTCTTGGAAGAGGTGGTGCCGTAGAACAGCCTGGAGAAAAATAGGAGTTAAGCCGGTGGATAGTGCCGAGGAGCGTACCTGAAGGTGTGGGGAGCCGGAGAGAGCCGGCCTTGTTTCTGGGGAAAAGACATTTGCCGGAAACAAAAGCTAGCATTTGTATACCGTACATGCATTCATCTTTTTATTTTTATTTTTGGTACTGGGGATTGAGCCCAGAGGCATTCTGCCTCCGAACTACACCCCAAGCCCTTTTTATTTTTTGTTTAGAAGCGGGGTGTCACTAAATTGCTGAGGTTGTCCTCTAATCTTTGATCCTCCTGTCTCAGCCTCCCAAGTACTGCGGTTACAGGCATGTGCCACCATGCCCAGCGCATTCATTTCTTTACACCTCATGCCAACCCTGCACACTAGGTCACTGTGACTCTCATTTCCCATCTACAGAGGGACTGAGACAGAGAGGGGCTGAGTAACTTGCTCAGGATAGCAGTGGTGGAGCCAGACAGCCTGGTTCCAGGCTCAACCATTCTTTGACATGTTTTTTGGTCAAGAGGCTTTAGATCCCTATGGGCAAGAGCTTTTGCAGATATGTGGACCTTTGTAGAATCCCAGTACCTATGTTTATGGCTAGCTGGCTTGGCTGGTTATATCTCTGAGCCTTCCTTAGTCCTCTGTAAAAACAGCAGATTCCCACCCCACAGCTTTGTTCTGATAGCAAACGATCCACGTCAGGTGCTAGGTTTGGTACCAAGCTCAGTGTAAGCACCCGTGATGGTGGCTGTTCTTGACCAAGAAGAAAAGATAGGCCGGGGCCAGGCTGAGCAGGGGGCAGACTGAGAAGAGCCCCTGAAGGGGGTGGATGTGCGCTGTGCAGATGGCCCTTGGCGAGGCTAGGCAGGTGAAGGAGGTGGTAGACTGGCATGTAGGAGCACCACTTGATGCTGTTGCTGGCAGTTGGACAGGGAGAGCCTGGAGGAAGGCAGTTAAGAGCCTCTGTTTAGTCCAGATAAACTAGGGCTAGGGTGCTCAGGACGAGAGGCTGAGTGGGAGTCAGAGCTGAGTGTGGTAGTGCACGTCTTTAATCCCAGTACTTGGGAGGCTGGGACAGGAGAATTGCAGGTTCTCAGCCAGCCTCAGCAACTTAGTGAGACTGTATCAAAATAAAACAAAAGCCAGGTGTGGTGGTGCATGCTTGTAATCCCAATACTTGGGAGGCTGAGACAGGAGGATTGCAGATCAAGGACAATCTCGGCAAATAGTGAGATTCTCATCAACCTAGCGAGACCCTGTTTCAAAGTAAAAATAAAATAGGGCCGGGGGGGTGGTGTAGCTTGGAGGTAGAATGCCCCTGGGCTCAATCCCCAGGACCACAATAAAGAATGAAAGAAAAATATAAAAAGGGCTGGGGGTGTAGCTCATATAGAATGGGACTGGGTTCAGTCCTCAGGACCAAAACAAAAAGGCGGAGGATCAGGGTACAGATGGGAGGGGCTGATATAATGATAGATGGGAATCAGGCCGTGAGGACAGTCCCGGAAGGTAAAGGTCTGAATAAGGCGTGATGGTTCTGTGTTGGGGAATGGGGAGAAGGGTCCTGGCATTAACCGCCCTTGGGGACATGGGAGGAGCAGGTTTGGGAGTGGAGTGGCTGCCGAGTTTGTTGGGGCACACATAGTGCCAGTGCGCAGACCTTTATCTATCTTTTTGTGCCTCCTACTTTTCCTACACGGGTAGAAGGAGAAACTGGCAAAGATAGAGATACTAAAGCGTCAACACCGGTGTCTTCCAGGTCCTGGCAGGAGAACATGTCTCTGAAAGAACTCCAGAGCCGGGGTGTGTGTCTCCTGAAGCTGCAGGTCACCAGCCAGCGCACGGGGCTGTACGGACGGCTGCTGGTCACCTTGGAGCCCAGGAAGTGTGTGTCTGCAGCCACGCTTCCCAGCAACAGCTTCACTTCCGGTGTGTGCGTCGTTCGCTGACCGGTACTGGCATTCACGTCGCTGGTTGTGCTCGTGGAAAGGCTGGTAACAGGCCCAGCCGCAGAGCAGAGAACGGCACTGAAGAGCTTAAGTAGAAATCCAGCAATTCGCATGGCTTATTGGTTGTCTAGGACAGCACTGTCCAACATGGGAGCCACTGGCCACACATGGTCGTAGAACACTCAGTGTCAGCCGAGGTTGCTGCACATGTGTACCATTTGGGACTTAGGAACTAGTTAAAAAACATTTGAGGACATCTCAGTAGTACTTTTTTTTTTTTTTTTTTTTTTTGCGGTACCGGAGATTGAACCGCGCTACACCCCCGGCCCTATTTTTTATACTTTATTTTGAAACCGGGTCTCACGAAGTTGCGGAGGGCCTCACTAAGGAGAGAGAGAAAGAGAGAGAGAGAGAGCGAGCTGAGGCTGGCCGCGAACCCAGGTCCTCCGGTCTCTGCCTCCCAAAGTACTGGGATTACAAGCGTGCGCCACCACGCCCGGCGGTACTTCTTTTTTTTTTTAATGATACTGGGGATCGAACTTAGGAACATTCTACCACTGAGCTACACCCTCATCCTTTTTTTTTTCTGGCTTTAAAACAGGGTCTCACTAGGTTACTGAAAGTCTTGCTACATTGCTGAGGCTGTTCTTGAACTGGCAATCCTCCTGTCTCAGCCTCCCAAGTAGCTGGGATTATAGGTGTGCACCACCATGCCTGGCTCTCTTTTTTTTTTTTTTTTTTTTTTTGTTAGCGGTACCAGGGAATGAACCCAGGGCATTCTACCTCTGAGCTACACCTACCTCCGAGCTACCTACCGGTCCTATTTTTTTATCCTTTATTTTAAAACCGCGTCTCATGAAGTTGCGAAGGGCCTTACTAAGTAGCTGAGGCTGGCCGTGAACCCGGATCCTCCGGTCTCCGCCTCCCAAGTACTTGGATTACAAGCGTGCGCCACCATGCCCGGCTTATATGCGTGGTCTCTTAACCTTTTTTTTTGTGTGTGTAAGGTCCTCTGCAACTTAGTGAGACCCTGTTTCAAAATAAAGAATAAAAAATAGGGCTGGGGGTGTAGCTTGGAGGTAGAATGCCCCTGGGTTCGATCCCTGGTACTGCAAAAAATTTAAAAAAAAAAGAAATTCATTGTATAGACGACTTCGGATGAGGAGTGAACAGGGTGTAGACAGGCAGGGGCCCTGGCTTTTATCACAGTAGGTTCTGTTTCCCTCAGAACTACCGTCTTCAGGCGAGGAGAGCCTGAGCCGCCCTGGCTTGGGTGAACAGGAGTGGTTGGTGGTTGTGACTGAAGGCCGGCTGCGGGGCTCAGTGGAGGGTGCCAGGGCTTAGCTTCTCACCATTTCTTTGCCCCAACCCCTTCAGGGTGGCTTTCCTCCCTGGTGTACTCTCTCAAGTTTCTGGTCCAGCTAGAGAA
Organism: Glis glis; assembly: GCA_004027185.1. NCBI lineage: Eukaryota > Metazoa > Chordata > Mammalia > Rodentia > Gliridae > Glis > Glis glis. The sequence goes on along the minus strand of PVJS01043898.1, from coordinate 5,856 downwards.
GATGAGGGTCTCTATCCACATGCCTCAGCAAAAGTCTCATTGGGTCCCTGAGCCCACACTGTAACCAGGCTGTGTGGGAAGCTCTGATTGGCTGAAGACTCACGTGGGCGGTGGGTGCTGCTGGTGGGTATCACGCAGTAAGCAGCGCCGCCCCTCCTGTGTGGACGTTTGGGCCCAGAGCGCTCTTCCCTGTGTTCCTGGCCTCACCTCGTTCAGTGTCCGCTCTGCTGGCCACCCCCTCCAAGAGGCCCTGCTCACGCGCCCTGCCGTCTCCATCCCTTCCTCCTGCGCTTTAGTGTCCGCAGAGCCCTGGGCGCAGCCTCTCAGAGAGCTGCGTGTTTCTCCCTCCCTGATGCGCAGGCCGGACGGGGATTTCTTGAAGCGTCATATTGACTGTCGTGCTTGCTTTGAACAGTTCATTGGCCTCAAGTCATTTCTCACATACGATTCGGGTGTTAGTTGACATTTGTTTTTACTGCTACTAAAGATAGCAAAGACGGGCTGGGAGTGGGAGAGCGCTTGCGTAGTGTGCCCAATCCCCAGCACCACAGGAAAAAACCCAAAGTAACAAAGACGGAGCATTTGAAAGATACTAGCACTTGCTGCAGGAAGTAACATTTGGCTTCTCTCAGGGTTTCATGCAGCCGGGTTTCGGGTTTTGCAGGCGACATCGTGGGTCTGTATGATGCTGTGAGCGAAGGTGGCCAACTGGCCAGTGGGATTCTGACCCGCATCACCCAGAGGTCGGTCACCGTGGCCTTTGATGAGTCCCACGATTTCCAGTTGGACTTGGACCGAGAGAATTCTTACAGACTGTTAAAGCTTGCCAATGACGTCACTTACAAGCGACTGAAACAGTGAGTGTGTGGCTGGGATGAAATGGGCGGCTTCCTTAGACAGGACTCGCCGCTCCTGCCTGTCCCCTGAGCGAGGCGCGACCCCGTTTGTGGTTGTGTTTGTCGTTGTGCGTCCTCACGCGGGACGGTGGCCCTGGACTGCTGGCCTCCGCGAGCTCCTCAGCTGAGCCCTCTCCCCGGCAGAGCTCTGATCACCCTGAAGAAGCAGCATTCCGGCCCCGCGGCCCCTCTCATCGCCGTCCTTTTTGGTGGATCCACCCCCAGTCCTCCCAGCGAGACACGTGAGAACCTTTTTTTTTTTATAATTTGAATAACTGTTAAAATGATCAAGAACAGCGTGGCCTTGGGGGCATTTTAGCAAGAGTTTGCCTGGCAGAGGGGCATGCTGCGCTCACAGGCCAAGGGCGCCTGGGAGAGGAACTGGCCTCAACATCTCTGCGTGCGCATCTCTGAATGACTTGCGTGAACCAGCCCATCTCCCCTGGACACAGTACTGAAGAGGCAGCTCATTCCACTGAGTTTTTATTATTGTTATTATTGTGGTACAGGGGATTGAACTCAGGGACATTCTGCCTCTGAGCTACGCCTCAGCCCTTCTTAGATTCTTGTTTTGAAACGGGGTCTTGCTAAGGGCAAGAGGTGTAGCTCAGAGGTAGAAGGTCCCTGGGTTCAATCCCCAATAACCACCCACTCCACACACACACACACACACACACAGAGTTTCACAGGTTTGTTTTGTTCTCACGAGTGCAGACCAGCACCCTCGGCCAGGAGCTCAGCGCGCTTCTCGGCTGGTCGTCTCTGAAGCAGGCGCCGTGTAGTGAACACGGGCACACAGCTGGACGGGACAGTACCTGCTCTCAGGGCCCGCCATCCTGGCCACTTGAGAGGCTGCGCATAGAAAGCGCATTCCTCATTTGAATCTTCCATGATCCAAAATAGAAACACAGTCGCAGGATTTGTTAGCATTTTTTTTCTTTTTGGTGTCATCTGTCTTTGTCATTTAATGGGCATTAAAAGAGGGATGAAGCCAGGCATGGTGGCGCACGCTTGTAATCCCAGTACTTGGGAGGCTGAGACAGGAGGATCACAGGTTCGCGGCCAGCCTCCGCAATTTAGTGAGACCCTGTTTCCAAATAAAAAAGAATAGCCGGGCATGGTGGCGCATGCTTGTAATCCCAGTACTTGGAAGGCTGAGACAGGAGGATCGCAGGTTTGAGGCCAGCCTCAGCTACTTAGTGAGGCCTTCTGCAACTTAGACCCTGTTTCAAAAATAAAGAATAAAAAAATAGGGCTGGGGGTGTAGCTTGGAGGTAGAATACCCCTGGGTTCAATCCCCAGTACGGTAATAAATAAATAAATAAATAAAAATAAAAAAGAATAGGGCTGGGGGTGTAACTTGGAGGTAGAATGCCCCGGGTTCCATCCCCAGTACCATGGAAAAAAAAAAAGAGGGATGAAGCTGTAGAAAGCGCCATGTTGTAAGAGACGTTTCCTTCACGTCTGCTGTGCTTGAGCATGACTTGGCAGGCCTTTTCCGAGTAGGGACAGATTGTACGTATGTGGCCCTGGGGGTCATGCAGTGTTAGCAGCTCATCTGTGCACTGTCAGTGCACAGAGTGACAGCAGGTAGCCGCATGGGCGTGGCCACGCTCCGGTGAAGCTTGGGGAACCCTCAGCGGGCCGGATGTGGCGCCCACGTTGCTGATTCCCCTCCTAGGAGAAGCCTTGAGAAGAGCGAGCTAATCTGTGTTGCTTGGATTGCCCCGGGAAGTCAGGCGTGCTTCCTGTGCGCGCCCGGCCGTCCCCTCTGCGCACCCTGGGAGGAGGAAGGCCAGGCGATGGCTGGGGTCTAACGCCGGCGCCTCTTCTGCAGACCCTCTCGCGTTTTACAACGCCGCCCTGGACCCCTCCCAGAAAGAAGCGGTGTCGTTTGCGCTGTCCCAGAAAGAGCTTGCCATCATCCACGGACCTCCCGGCACCGGGAAAACCACGACCGTGGTGGAGGTCATTCTTCAAGCCGTAAAGCAAGGCTTAAAGGTGGGCCCTCCTCACCGCTACCTCTCCACCCCATCTGCCCCGTTCAGGAACGGCAGGCTCCAACCGCAGTTCTGGGGGGATCGGCCACTAACGTTACTGGGCGTTTATAGATGGCAGGTTGGATCCAGGCATGGTGGTGGAGGCCTGTAATCCCAGCTGCTTGGGAGGCTGAGGCAGAAGGTTGTAAGTTCAACGCTAGCCTGGGCAACTTAGTAAGACCTTGTCTCAGAATAAAATGAAGCCAGGTGTGGTGGCGCATGCTTGTAATCCCAGTACTTGGGAGGCTGAGACAGGAGCATCACAGATTTGAGGACAGCCTCAGCAAGTAGTGAGACTCTCATCAATCCAGTGAGACCCTGTTTCAAAATAAAAATAAAAAAATAGGGCTGGGGATGTAGCTCAGAAGTAGAATGCCCCTGGGTTCAATCCCCAGCACCAAAAAAAAAAAATAAAATAAAATAAAATAGGGCTGGCGGTGTAGTTCAGAGGTAGAATGCCCCTGGGTTCAATGCCCAGTACCACCCGGGGGGGGGGGGATGAAAAGGGCTAGGGATGTAGCTTAATGGTGAGTGCCTCTGGGTTCAGTCTCCATTACTGCAAGAAGAAAATAAAAAGATGGAGGTTGGGCTGGGCCCTTCTTGATTTCTGCTGGCCCCATGAGACCTGGGAGCGTGCCCTGGAGTGCGGTGTGGGTGATGGAGAGAGGCTTTTGGAGCCCTGAAGACTGCCGAAGCCTTAGCTGTCCACCAGGCCCTGGCCCAGGCGCCTGCTCTGTCCTCGGGCCCATGCTGGGGGTGTGCAGTTGACCAGGGCCTGATCTGTGCCTATCAGGAGCCCCATGTCTGGTTGAGGAAGACGGGGGAATTGCGGTTAATCGGATAGTCTGGTTAATTGATGAGACATGTGTGCAGCGCACAGGTTATGGCTTTCCGAGATGTGCGGTAATGCTGCTCGTTAGGGTTCACTTACATTTGTAATGGTTGCGAAAGGGTCTCTTATCTTCATCTGCATCAACACACGTCATTGTGGACCTGAGTATGCAATAGCTTGTTAAAAAAAGTCCTTATGAGCTGGGCTTGGGTGGCACACGCCTGTAATCCCAGTACTTGGGAGGCTGAGGCAGGAGGATCACAGGTTCGTGGCCAGCCTCAGCAATTTAGTGAGGCCCTCAGCAACCTAGCAAGACCCTGTTTCAAAACCAAAATTAAAAGGGCTGGGGGTGTAGCTCAGAGGTAGAATGCCCCTGGGTTCAATCCCCAATATCACTAAAAAAAAGTAAGTTTTTCTGGTGCTTGACAGTGTGGGTGAGGAGAACTGCTCCTGGTCAGCATCTGTAGCTCTCGTGTGGGGTGCTGCTGGGAACCAGGAACCCTTCTGGGAGCTTCTGTGTGTGCACTCAGTTAGTCCTCACAGAAACCCCATGCGCTGGGGCTGTTAGGGGAAACCGAGTGTCCCCTGACGCTCCGCAGTGAGTGGCAGAGGCAGGAATTGACTGGCAGAGCTGCGTGTGTGCGTGTGCCTATTTGGAACTGGGGATTGAACCCAGGGGTGCTCTACCACTGAGCTACACCCCAGTCCTTTTTTAACGTTTTTGAGACAGAGTGTTGATAAGTTGCCCTGCCTGGCCTGGAACTTGTGGTCCTCGTGCCTCTGCCCCCCAGGTTGCTGGGGTTACAGGTGTGTGCCACCATGCTGGGCTGACCTGCTTTTCAGAGCTGCGGGGAAACCTGTCACTCAGTTAGACATTGGTGTCCAAGGGTTTTCTACCAACGAGTGTCTTTGTAGGTGCTTGGAAACTGGTGAGGAAGGGTGGCTTCCTGGTAGGAGGTGGACTCGGTGGCTCTGCTTCCGTGTACGGTGGGACAGGGCGCACCTGTGTTCACACTCTGCAGATGAGTCTGTGGACATCAGCGGGGAGGACGCCAGGCCAGGGGCGGAGAGGGGCAGGACCATAGGGACTCCCCTCTGCAGGCTGCCTCCTACTGTAACGGTGGACTTGCAGTTCCAGAAGCGAGATGGTGCCCATCACAGAGACTCCTTTGCTGGCTTGTTGGATAATAAAGCTGATTTGGTTGGCGATATGATGGGAGGTTATTTCAGGCCACCCTCGAATCTTTTAGAACCTTCTGTCCCATTGCAAGTCGCACAACATTTTTTGGTGCTTTGGTGACTGCCACGTTTTGAAGATCTAGATTCGGGTTACCAGGTATGGCACTGGTTTTCAGTGACACACGACCTGTGGACTGTGCCCTCCTGGTCATGCTGTTCCCTCTGCGACGTGCCAGTTGCCCACGCCCGCCCATCTCTCTCTACCTTTACGGCTGTCTGTTTGTTAGAGTGTGAACTTAAGTGGTGTGAGTAGAAGAGAAGTCAGCAAACCTCACCTGAGTTGGTCTCCCAGGTGCTGTGCTGCGCTCCCTCTAACATCGCCGTGGACAATCTGGTGGAGCGCCTGGCCCGCTGCAAACAACGGATTGTGCGCCTCGGGCACCCCGCCCGCCTCCTGGAGTCCATTCAGCAGCACTCCCTCGATGCCGTCCTAGCGCGCAGCGACAGCACCCAGATTGTTGCGGACATCAGAAAGGACATCGACCAGGTCTTCGTAGGTATCACAGAACCAGTGCCCCCTGGGTATGTAGTTTCCGATTTGCACTCTTTTTTTTTTTTTTTTGCGGTACCGGGGATTGAACGCAGGGGCGTTCTACCTCCGTGCTATGCCCCCAGCCCTATTTTTTTTTTATGCTTTATTTTTGAAACCGGGTCTCACGAAGTTGCAGAGGGCCTCACTAGGTAGAGAGAGAGAGAGACAGGGAGAGAGAGACAGGGAGAGAGAGAGAGAGAGAGAGGAGAGAGAGAGAGAGAGAGATAAATCATGCGCGCGTGCCCACGCGTGCGCGCTGAGGCTGGCCGCGAACTCGGATCCTCCGGTCTCCGCCTCCCAAAGTACTGGGATTACAAG
>PVJS01043897.1:0-16881 GCA_004027185.1 Glis glis | reverse complement strand
AAAAAAAAAAAAAAAAAAAAAAAAAATTGGTCAAGATTTCATTGTATTTCTTTCTTTGTAATTTGAGATAATGACAAGTTTCCTCGAAGATGGTAGTTTTAATTTTTTTCTATTACTTTTGAAGGAGTGACATAAACATGCATTTGCTCTACCACTTATTATAAGACATCCTAGGAAGTGGTAGAATAATTATGGTTTTCTTGGAGATCTATATAGGGTACAGAGATAAGGAGGAATTGCTTTTCTCTACTATGAGCATGTGTGTTAAGATGTGAAATGGATCATTTGAGTTGAGGTTAGAAAGATGAGCAGGGATTTGGGGAGTAGCTTTTGGGGAAGTGCACTCTAGGCAGAGGGAATAGAGTTACTAAAAGTTGAAGGCGCCGGGCGTGGTGGCGCACGCTTATAATCCCGGTACTTTGGGAGGCAGAGACCGGAGGATCTGGGTTTGTGGCCAGCCTCAGCTCTCTCTCTCTCTGTCCTCTCTGTCTCTCTCTGTCTGTCTCTGTCTCTGTCTCTCTTTCTCTCTCTCTCTCTCTCCCTGTCTCTCTCTGTCTAGTGAGGCCCTCCGCAACTTCGTGAGACCCGGTTTCAAAATAAAGTATAAAAAATAGGGCCGGGGGTGTAGTGCGGAGGTAGAACTCCCCTGGGTTCAATCCCCGGTACCGCAAAAAAAAAAAAAAAAAGTTGAAGGGCATGGACCAATATAATACATTCTTTATCATGGATTACAGGAAGGGGGAGGGAGTGTGCTAGAGATAGGATAGACCAAATTGCCTTGAATCATTAAATGAAGTCTGAATGTTTTTTTGTGTAAACAATGGAGAATCATTGAGGGTTTTAGGCAAGGAGTTCGTGTAACATCATCAGTTTAGGAATGGTTTGGAGGATGAATTGGAGGAGTGAAAACCTAGAACAAGAAAGACTAGTTGGGGTATCCTTGCAAAGTCTAAACAAGTCTGAGGGCCTGAACTAAGGAAGTAGAGATGGGGATGGAGCAGAAATGGCCAATATGAAAGGAGTTGAAAGTAGAAACAACATGAGTTTTTCACCAATATGTGAAGGGAAAGGCAGGGTGATAGAGAATATTCTAGGATGACATTCAAGTTGCTGTGTTTGGTGTCCAGCTATGTGGTGATGTCATTCAACTAGTATAGAACTGAAAATAAATAAATAAACAAATAAATAAAAGCAACCAAGTTTGAGGGAAAAGATTATGAATTCAGTTTTGAGTTTCCTGTGAGACAGCCCAGCAGGCAATGGATTTGGGGGCCCTGAAGCTGATGCAAGAGATCTAGACTATAGACTAAGTTTTGTGAATTGGAGGCTCTAATTAGAATCAACAGTCTAGGATGAGATTGCTCTGAGAGAGTGATATAATGAGAACAGAGAACAGAGAACAGACTCTAAGGTGTTTGCCTGGGGTAGGATCCCTACTTATAAGGAGGTAGATAAGGCAGGCCCAGGAGACACTGGGAAGGATGTCAGAAGGACGGGGAGCTTGAGAGTGGTGTTTTCATTATTTTTTTTTGCGGTACTGGGGATTGAACCCGGGGCATTCTACCTCCGAGCTACACCCCCAGCCCTATTTTTTATTCTTTATTTTGAAACAGGGTCTCACTAAGTTGCGGAGGGCCTCACTAAGTAGCTGAGGCTGGCTGTGAACCCGGATCCTCCTGTCTCAGCCTCCCAAGTACTGGGATTGAGAGTGGTGTTTTGAAACCAGCAGAGAAACCTTCCATTTGCCATGGAGAGGATCCTTAGCATGTGGAATTAAAAACAATCAAATAGGATTAATAGGTATATCACCAGAGTTACAGGAGAAACTTAAAACAAAAAGGTATTGGTAAATAGTAAACTTGGATGATTATATTAAAAGATTTTGGCACAAACTTTAAAAAACTCTTTTCAAGGAGTATGAAAGAATGAAAAACTGGGACACAGAGGAAGTTGAAGTTCTCAACACAGTTTACATACTATTGGTTTTCCCAAGTCTACTTATTGATTCATGGAAAATGAATACAGTATTTTCAGGATCTTTGGTCTCATTTTCTTTATTCCAATAAGCAGGTCCTTATTTCTATCTAGCTATTCAGGGAACAAAGAAGAAATCGGAATTTTTTGCTTCAAATTGAGGTTGATAAGAATTCCACTTCCTTCACCATTCTCTTTTTGTTTTGTACCTTTTAAAAATACCAGACTTTAGTAGAATTCATATACACCTGAGCTGTCTTATAATATTAGGGAGTGAAGAGGACCCACTGGACTTGCAGCTATGAAAGCCACTGTCACTTTCAAAGTATAGTTGGCGGCAGGCATGTTACTCTGCCCTGGTGGCTTAGACCCTATGCCCTTATAGCTGAAGGTTATTCTTCTGATGATGATTCAATGAAAGCTTCTCTGCTATCTCACATATTAGATTATCTTATCTGATTTCAATCTGACTAATTTAGTTCTCTGGCTTTTTAGATAATGTGTAGGTAACCTCATGTCGGGCTTAGATGAGATGGGTTGCCATAGGGTCTTAGTTCTGGTGTAATTTTTATATAGTATGGAATGTCCTAAAGTGGAAGGGCACTGATACAGAGTAACTGTGGGGATCTCTGCCCTTTCTCCCTTTTTTGAAAATGTGTGCCGTTGTGAAATATACGGTAAGTTTTTAATGTAAACTTGCATTTTATAAAATAACTGAAATGTGTCTTATTAGGGCAGGACTAATGAAATCATTGTGTGAAATTCTTACATAGAGTGTTACTTTTCAGTTTAATCAAATTGAGTTGTGACTTTTTTCTTCCTTTTTTGTGGTATTGGGATTGAACACAGGGCCTCACATATGCTAGACAAAGTGCTCTAACACTAAGCTATTTCCCTAGCACCGATAAAAACAATTTTTATTTTGAGAAAGGGTCTCACAAAATTGCCCAGACTGGCTTTGAACTTGCAATCCTCCTACCTCAGCCTCTGGTACCTCTTGCCTCAACTTCCTGAGTAGCTGGGATTACAGGCATCTGTTACCCCACCAGCTGCTTCCTTTTTTAAAGGAGGGGGCTATTAACTTATGATTAGAGGGACATAATATAAGATCTAAATATAAGTAGAATCTTTGTTTTACTTCATATGAATTAAGGCTCTCTCTCTCTTTTTTATCATTTTTGAAGCTTTCATTAGGTTGTATGTGTGGGGGGAAACACATTTAATTTTGATTATTACAGCTAGAGTAAACACATATTTTAATTTAATTTTTGTTTGGTTCTTGTAAAGAGTCCATAAAAATCTTCTTTTTTTGGGGGGGGATGGAAGTGGCTCAATTTGATTATTTTTCGAAAAACATCAATGACAGCCGGGCGCGGTGGTGCATGCTTGTAATCCCAGTACTTGGGAGGCTGAGACAGGAGGATCGCAGGTTCGTGGCCAGCCTCAGCTACTTAGTGAGGCCCTCCTCAACTTAGTGAGACCCTGTTTCATAATAAAGAATATAAAATAGGGCTGAGGGTGTAGCTTGGAGGTAGAATGCCCCATCCCTGGTACCGCAAAAAAAAAAAAAAAAAATCAATGACTATCCAAAGGTTTAATAAAGAGAACTTCAAGTACTATAAGAAGCTCTTCAAAGTTTGAGTTACAACATGCTTCAGGAACTGAACTTTTGTTCTAAAATGTAGCATTGTTTTGTTCTGTTGAAACCCAGAGGTTTTGGAATCTGAAGAAATTAAAAGTACAGACTCTTGGGGATCCCAACACTTAGTACATTTAACAATTGTAGCCCTAGCCCTGGAGCCTACCTTTTATGTACCACTCTGGAAATGATTTCAAAGGGCTCAAAATCTTTTATGAGGTTTTGTGCATTAGGAATATTTTTTTAGAGTTCTTTAGGCATGTTGCATTCTAATTAGTGCACATATAGGAAATAGGCCTTAGAATTCTAAAGTCAAGAGATCCAACAAAATGAGGCACCGGAGGGAAGATTTGTTTTAAACTCTTTTGTTATGGGAGCAGAGTAAAAGCGCTCTTGAATAATATTTTTGAAGTCTATAGATGAAAGAGATGTTTAACTTAAATGTAGACAAATAGATTCTGTTCTGTTACTGAAAAGTATATCCTTGGATTCTAAAATGATCTGCAGATGTGATTGTAGAACCTCTTCTGTGAGTCACAGTCTATGGTACATTTGTTATAGCATCTCTAATTGACTAATAGACAGGGAAAGGTAAATATCCTTATTTTCAAAAGAGGTAGAAAATCAGATGGGCGTTATGGAACATGCCTGTAACTCCAGTACTTGGGACGCTAAAACAGGAGGATCCCAGGTTCATGCGGCCAGCCTCAGCAACTTAGCGAGGCCCTCCGCAACTTAGCGAGACCCTGTTTCAAAATAAAAAATAAAATAGGTCTGAGGATGTAGCTCAGAGGTAGAATTCCCCTGGGTTCAATCCCCAGGGGAAAAAAAAAGAGGTAGAAATCAGACTGGACATCTAGGCACCAAAATGTAGGAAAATTGAACTAAAATGTAAATAAATGGCAGTAATTACTAGCAGTCAGCATGAGACTGTTCAGACTAGATTTTTTAAAAAATTGAACTTTTTTTTTTTTTGCAGTATTGGGGATTGAACCCAGGGGCATTCTACCTCTGAGCTACACCTCCAGTCCTATTTTTTATCCTTTATTTTGAAACAGGGTCTCACTAAGTTGCAAAGGGCCTCACTAAGTAGCTGACACTGGCCGCGAACCTATGATCCTCCTGCCTCAGCCTCCCAAGTACTGGGATTACAAACATGTCCCACCACACCCAGCCAATATTGAACTCTTAAATAGGAAGATGTAGAAAGGATGATTATTTCAGTAATACGTTTGGAAAACCCTCCTCATGATATATTTTCTTGACAAAATGAAAAAAAGTGGATTATTTAACATAAAAGTGATTGATAACTTGTTAAAATTATGTTTATTGATTATTATATATCTGGAAAGAGATTTGTAATGGTATCAAAATCTGATTTCAGGCTAACCCTCATTTATTTAATGACAACTAGAAATTATAGAATTCATACTAAATAAATTAATGGATAAGCCGGAAATTAGGAGGGATATTAATGTGTTGAATTCTCCAGAATCAATATTTGACTTGCAAGAAAAAAGTCCGTTGCTAGAAGGACAAAATGAAATTTTGCATTTAGGGACAAATAAAAATTAATTTGTCTAAATATATAGTAGTTTGCAGTAATCTTTGAAAAAAAGACTAACAATGTAGTTGAAAGGTGAATATAAAGTTGGCCTAATTTGGTAGCATGATGACTGTATCAAGGAATTTAATGATCTTAAAGAAAAATCAGCTATCACCTTACAAATTAATTGTGTTAAAAAGTTTGTTTAAAAATATTAAATATTTGGTATTTGGGACTTTTCTATAGGAGCCATATTATAATTAGGTTTCTGAGCTAGACATATCAACTTACGTAGACAAGTTACAGATTTCCTAAGAGGAGCTTGAGTTTTGGATTCTGTAGACAGGAGTGTCAGGGATTACTGTAGGGAGAAGGACCAGGGGCAAAATGTTTTTAATGTTTGAAGGGATTAGCTACCCCTATGGAAATCTTAGAAGTATGTGAAGTTTTCTCCTGTCCTCTCTGCACATCTCTCTGAACTTCTAGCATCCTTCTCCTTTGCTGCCAGGGCACGGCTGAAATATAATGTGGTGTGTGCTGTCATAGAGACATGAACAAGGTATTAGATGGCAAGCAATGAGCTAGTTCACACTAATATATGACTAGTGTGTGCCTCCTGTGACCTCTCAGCATTAACTGTATTTAAAACCGAAATGTAAGCTGGGCTTGGTGGTGCATGCATGTAATCCCAGTACTTGGGAGGCTAAGACAGGAGGATTGCAGGTTTGAAGCTAGCCCCAGCAACTTAGAGAGGCTCTCAGCAACTCTCAGCAACAGTGAGACCCTGTTTCAATACAAAAAAATAAAAGAGGGCTGGGGGTGTAGCCCAGAGGTAGAACGAATGCCCCTGGGTTCAATCCCCAGCACCACAAAAAAAAAAAGAAAAAGAAATGTGTGTTAAGCTAAACTAATTTAAGTTGATAAGAGTTCAATTTCAAGTAGAAGATAAAGTGAAAATTCAGCCATTGTGGACAAAGATAGTATGGAGAGAAAGGAAGGATCCACATGGGTGGATGGGTGGGCTTGCCCTGTCCTGAGGTCTATCCATGGAGACTAAGAGATTTTTTCTCCTCTCTTAGATTCTGAAGACTAGGGTTTTATTCTAGTTTGTCTCCAAACCTGTACTTTTCCCACTTTACAAAACCATCTTGAGTGGATAGAAGTTCAAAAGTGGCAGATTTCCACTCAACATCAGGAACAACTTTACCAAAGTAGTCACTAGCATCTAATGGTATGGTGAGCCACTTGTCATTTCTGTTCATCCAAGCCCAGTGCATTGTTGAAATGAAGGCTGTTGTACAACGTATTTTTGAATGCTTGGGAGATACTCTCTTACTCTTTTTTTTTTTTTTTTGCGGTACCGGGGATTGAACCCACGGGTGTTTTACCTCTGAGCTGTACCCCCAGCCCTATTTTTTTATTCTTTATTTTGAAACAGGGTCTCACTAAGTTGCGGCGGGCCTCACTAAGTAGCTGAGGCTGGCCGCGAACCCAGATCCTCCGGTCTCTGCCTCCCAAGTACTGGGTTCTCTTACTCTTAAAACTTTATAGGTTATAAAATGCAAAGGCCTTGGAATGTCACACCCCCAACCTAGAGGGATTTTTGTTTTGGATTCATGTTGTGATATTGCTGTACGAGGTTGGTAACATTTGTCAGACTTTGACCTTGCTTCAACTTCATTTGCAGAATTCTGCAGTTTTCTAACTCTTATTGCCCTGATCTCCAATCAATCAGGATTACTGAACAGGACAGATACAAAAGATCAGAAAGATTTTTATAAGAAACAGCATTTATTCAAGGAATAATAATTATGTGAAGCCAAGGTTCTTCAAGGACTTGTTGCTTTATTATTTTATAATTTTTACCATGGAAAAGTGAACTTTTGAACAACTTTCTTTACTTAGTGTGTATTAAAGACATGAACACAGACCTAGAAGATAATAGGTTTCTCTTTTAATTTTTGGCTGAAAAACCTTCTAGAAGGATTATATATCATATGGATAATTTTTATTCTTCTTAATTCCCCCCCCCCCCTTACTTCCAATTTCTGGTGTTCAGTGTAGCTTTGGAAACCCATTGTGAATTCCGCAGTGAAATGATGTTTTTAAATGCTGTGAAGGTTCATTTAGATCTCATTTTAGTTCACAACAATGTCCTCTACTTTTGTCCCTGAGATGAAACAACAAAGCAATGTCAGCAATCTTGTTTTGTATGTAGGCTAGTACCTGTCACAAGCAGGGTAACAAATAAGCCCTTGTGAGCACTCATTTGATAGAACCTGAAGGTTATACACTGAAAGACATATCTTGTTGCAGAGTTTGGTTCTGGGCTATGCGTTAAGGTCACCAATGGAATATCCTATCTGTCAGTTTAGATTTGACTGTGTTAGAGGGAATCAAAATGGTGGGTGGGATGATTGAAAACCAGACCAAAACTAAAACTAAGCCAAACTCAAACACTTTGGAATGTGTGTTTGAGAGAAAACATTTGTCAATAGTGTTTGAATCCTTTCTTGAAGCACATCATCTATATTTCAGCTGAATACCTGGGAAAGAGACTGTGTTTCTAGTTTTAGGAAAGAAAAAAACAAAAACAAAACTAGTGAAAAGGAGAGAGAAGGCAGTTAGTAAAGGGCTAAATTGTAGGGCTTTTGACTTTATATATTTATATATCATATGACAATAGCAATTCACACTTTCATTTGAAAAGAAATTAAAATTATGTTTTCTACTCAATACAATTTGAACAATTATTTTTCCAGGCAAAATGGCTTTTAAAAAGTAAAGGAATACTAGGCACTTTTTTTTTTTTTTTTTTTGCGGTACCGGGGATTGAACCCAGGGTCATTCTACCTCCGAGCTACACCCCCGGCCCTATTTTTTATCCTTTTTTTGAAACCGGGTCTCATGAAGTTGCGGAGGGCCTCACTAAGTGGCTGAGGCTGGCTGCGAACCCGGATCCTCCGGTCTCCACCTCCCAAGTACTGGGATTACAAGCGTGTGCCACCACGACTGGCTAATAGTAGGCACTTTCTATAAGTGACTTATGATAGTTAAAAATAAACTGAGAATAAGGCCACAGTTGGCCATCTCAAAGAGGAGGAAGTGTGCCCTGAGTAGGCAATTTGGGTTATGTTCAATAAGAGAACTATCTAGAAATGTGCTGTTTCAGAAAACATGTTCTGTTTCTATAATCAACAATGCTGGTGTTAAAAAATAAAACCATCAACATTTACTATAGTTTTCATTAGATGAATATGTGTATTTATATGTTATAATTATTTGAAAACATGGCTAGAGTAACCCTAGGACACTTAACACATAAATTGTCCTTTTCTTCCTACTTCAATAGATTATTATAATTTCCTATGTTGACTAGAAATGTTTAATGTTTTGATACTATGCATGATGTGATTAGTATGCATTAGTGTTTTTAATAGAATAGAAATCCTTGGAGAATATAATTGAACTTAAATGCTTTTATAAATTATTAAATTTTTTTATAATTGGTTCCATCGAGACTTTCAATATAATTATCTTTATTTTTGATATTAAACTTTGCTGAAGAAACATGAAAGAATTAGAATTACTATAGGGGTGTTTGATTTTAAGTGCATTTGAAAACCATTCTTTTGTTTTATTTATTTTTTCTTTTTTTCCTTTTTTAATATATTCATTTATTGGTGCATTGTAGTTATACATTTTGATAAGTTGTCAGGGTATCAGAAGCATGCACGCACACATTGCTCATTTAGTGCTCCCTCAAATTCCACCCTATTCCCTCCCCCTTCCCTCCTTTTCATGCTCAGCATAGTGATTGACTCTGATAAATTTGTGTATATACATCGTGTGCATTAGTGGGTTTCTCTCTTTCCCCCTCCCATCTCCCTCAGTTAGGTCCCCTTCTTGCTCATCTAAAGTTTTCTCCTTTGTCTAGAGTCCCTTCTAAGTCCCATTCTCCCTAGCTTCCACATATTAGGGAGAACATCCAACATTTCACTCTTTGTGATTGACTAATTTCACTTAGCATAATGTTCTCCAGTTCTCTCCATTTCCCTGTAAATGATGTAATTTTGTTCTTTATGGCTGCGTAAAATTCCACCGTGTACATATCCCATAGTTTTGTAATCCATTCATCAGTTGATGGGCATCTTGGCTGTT
Organism: Glis glis; assembly: GCA_004027185.1. NCBI lineage: Eukaryota > Metazoa > Chordata > Mammalia > Rodentia > Gliridae > Glis > Glis glis. The sequence continues at coordinate 7,561 of PVJS01043897.1, read as the reverse complement.
TCCAAAGTTTGGCAATTGTGAATTGTGCAGCTATAAACATAGATACGCATGCATTAGTCTGGTAGTTTGGTTTCAGTTCTTTTAGGTAGATGCCTAGAAGTGGTATTACTGGGTCATATGGTAGGTTCATTCCCAGTCTTCTAAGGATCCTCCACACCATTTTTCAAACTGTTTTCACTAATTTTCAATCCCACCAACAGTGTAGTAGAGTTCCTACTTCTCCACATCCTTGCCAGCATTTGTTGTTGTTTGTGTTTTTAATGATTGCCATTCTAATTGGGGTTAGGTGAAATCTCAGGGTAGTTTTGATTTGCATCTCTCTGATTGCTAAAGATGTCAAACATTTTTTCATATATTTATGGGCCATTTGTGTTTCTTTTTCTGTGAAGTGTCTATTTAGTTCACTTGCCCATTTTTTTTTTTTGATTGGGTTATTTGTTTTTTTAGTGGTGATTTTATTTTGTTTTGTGGTACCGGGGATTGAACCCAGGGGCGTTCTACCTCCGTGCTACACCCCTGGCCCTATTTTTTTTATACTTTATTTTGAAACCGGGTCTCATGAAGTTGCGGAGGGCCTCACTAGGTAGAGAGAGAGAGAGAAACAGGGAGAGAGAGAGAGAGAGAGAGAGAAAGAGCTGAGGCTGGCCGCGAACCCGGATCCTCCAGTCTCCACCTCCCAAAGTAGTGGAATTACAAGCGTGCGCCACCACACCTGGCTAATTTTATTAAGTTCTCTGTATATTCTAGATATGAGTCCTCTATCAGAGGAGTAGCTGGCAAAAATCTTCTCCCATTCTGTTGGCTCTCTGTTGAGGTTCTTGATTGTTTCCTTTGCTGCACAAAAGCTCTTCAGTTTAATGCAATCCCACGTATTGATCCTCATTTTAATTTCCTGTGCCTTTGGGGTCTTGTTGAGGAAGTCTTTACCTGTGCCTGTGTGTTGAAGTGTTGGACCTATGACCTCTTCAGGTAGCCACAAGGTCTCTGGTCTGATTTCTAGGTCTTTGATCCATCTTGAATTGACTCTTGTACAAGGTGAGAAAGTGGGGTTTATTTCTATTTTTCTGCATATGGTTAGCCAGTTTTGCCAGCACCATTTGTTGAAGAGGCTATCTTTTTTCCAGTGGATGTTTTTAGCACCTTTGTCAAAAATCCATTGGCTGTAGGTGTGTGGGTTTGTTTCGGAGTCTTCTATTCTGCTCCATTGGTCTATGTGTCTGCTTTTTGCCAATACCATGCTGTTTTTATTACTATGGCTTTGTAGTATAGTTTGAAGTCAGGTATTGTGATGCCTCCTGCATGGTTCTTGTTGCTGAGAACTCCTTTGGCTATTCTGTTTTTTTTGTTGTTCCAAATGAATTTAAGGACAGATTTTTCTATCTCAGTGAAGAGTGACTTTGGTAATTTAATGGGTATTGCATTGAATCTGTAGAGCACTTTTGGGAGAATGGCCATTTTGATGATATTTATTCTGCCTACCCAAGAGCATAGGAGATCTTTCCATCTTCTAAGATCTTCTTCAATTTCTTTTTTCAGTGTCTTCAAATTTTCCTTGTAGAGGTCTTTTACCTCTTTGGTTAGGTTTATTCCCAAGTATTTTATTGTTTTGGGGGATATCGTGAGTGGAAATGTCTTCTGGATTTCTTTTTCAGTGGATTTATGGTTGACATACGGAAAAGCTTCTGAGTTTTTAATATTGATTTTGTATCCCAACACTTTGCTGAATTTGTTGATCCATTCTATGAGCCTTTTGGTTGAGTTTGCTGGATCTTCTTAGTATAATATCATCTCATCTGCAAATAGAGATAGTTTCAGTCCCTCTTTTCCTATTTATACTCCTTTTATTTCCTTCTCTTGCCTTATTGCTCTGACTAGAGTCTCAAGTACTATATGGAAAAGGAGTGGTGACAGCGGGCATCCTTGTCTTGTTCCTGTTTTTAAGGGGAACTCTCGAAGTTTTTCCCCATTCAGTATGATGTTGGCTGTGGGCCTATTGTATATTGCCTTTATGATGTTGAGGTATATTCCTTCTATTCTGATTCTCTGCAGAGTTCTTATCATGGATGGGTGTTGGATTTTGTCAAATGCTTTTTCAGCATCTATTGAAATGATCATGTGATTTTTGTCTTTAGTTCTGTTTATGTGGTGGATTACATGGATTGTTTTTCGTATGTTGAATCAGCCTTGAATCCCTGGGATGAACCTGACTTGGTCATGATGTATGATTTTCGTGATGTGGTTTCGAATGCGCATTGATAGTACTTTGTTTAGAAGTTTTGAGTCTAAGTTCATCAATACTATAGGTCCGTAGTTTTCTTTTCTTGAGCTGTCTTTATTTGGTTTTGGTATCAATGTGATGTTGGCTTCATAGAATGTATTTGGGAGAGTGCTGTTTCTTTCTGTTTCATGGAATAGATTAAGGAGTTTTGGGATTAGTTCTTCTATAAAGTTTTTATAAAATTCACCTGGGAAACCATCTGGACCTGGGCTTTTCTTTGATGGTAGGCTCTTTACTGCTGCTTCAATCTTGTTAATTGCTATTGGTCGATTTAAATTTTCTATATCTTCTTGATTCAACTTAGGAAGGTTGTACGTGTCTGGAAATTTGTCAATTTCTTCTAGGTTTTCCATTTTGTTGAAGTATAGTTTTTCAAAGTAGTTTCTGATAATCCTCTGGATTTCCATGCTGTTGGTGGTAACATCACTTTTTTCATCTCTTATTTTAGTAATTTGGGTTAATTCTCTCTTTCTTTTGGTTAGGATGGCTAGTGGTTTATCTATCTTGTTCATTTTTTCAAGGAACCAGCTTTTGGTTTTGTTGATTTTTTTTGTACTGTTTTTTATTCTCTACTTCGTTGATTTCTGCTCTGATTTTAATAATTTCCTGTCTTCTACTGGCTTTGGGGTTACACTGTTCCTGCTTTTCAAGGACTTTGAGGTGTGTCATTAGGTTATTTATTTGGTGATTTTCTGTTCTTCTTATGTGGGTACTCAGTGCTATGAATGTTCCTCTTAATACTGCCTTGAGGGTGTCCCAGAGATTTTGATATGTTGTGTCTCTGTTTTCATTTGTTTCTAGGAATTTCTTAATTTCTCACCTTATTTCTTCTGTGACCCATTTCTCATTCAGCAGTGTGGTGTTCAATCTCCACGTGTTTATGAGGTTTTTCTGGGTCTTCCTATAGTTGATTTCTAGTTTCATTCCATTATGTTCTGAAAAGACGCAGGGATTATGTCACACAGTTTTTAACTTGCTAGTACTCACTTTGTGGCCTAGAATATGGCCTATTTTAGAGAAAGTTCCCTGAGCAGCTGAAAAAAATGTGAATTCAGCTGTAGTTGGGTGGAATATTCTGTATGTGTCAACTAGGTCCACTTGGTTTATGGTGTTCCTTAGGTCTGAGGCATCTTTACTTACCTTTTGTCTTGAAGATTGATCTAGCAGTGTGAAAGGTGTGTTGAAATTTCCCAATATTATTGTATTGGGATCTATGTGTGATTTAATGTCACAAAGAGTTTCTTTTTTTTTTTTTTGCGGTACCAGGGATTGAACGCAGGGGCGTTCTACCTCCGTGCTATGCCCCCGGCCCTATTTTTTATTCTTTATTTTGAAACCGGGTCTCACGAAGTTGCAGAGGGCCTCACTAAGGAGAGGGAGGGAGAGAGAGAGAGAGAGAGAGAGAGAGAGGAGAGAGAGAGAGCGTGCCCTGAGGCTGGCCGCGAACCCGGATCCTCTGGTCTCCGCCTCCCAAATTACTGGGATTACAAGCGTGCGCCACCGCGCCCGGCTCACAAAGAGTTTCTTTTATGAAAGTGGTTGCACCTATGTTTGGGGCATAAATGTTGGCTATTATTATATTCTCTTGCTGGATTGTTTCTTTTACCAGTAAGAAATGACCTTCTTTGTCTCTTCTGATAAGTTTAGGTTTGAAGTCTAATTTGTCTGATATCATAATTGCTACTTCTGCTTGTTTTCAAGTTCCGTTAGTGTGGATTACCTTGCTCCATCCCTTCACCTTTAGTTTGTGTGTATCTTTACTTGTAAGGTTTGTTTCTTGCAGGCAGCATATAGATGGATTGTGATTTTTAATCCATTTTGCCACCTTGTCTTTTGATTGGGGAGTTGAGGCCATTTATATTCAGCATGATTATTGAGAGATGGGTTTTAATTCCTAACATTGTGAGTTTTAATTTCTGTTTGAGGTAGTGCCTAGTTGTTTGTTTGATGGAAATCACTGTTTCTCTGGTTCTGGCATTTCTTTATTATTTCTTCCTTGTAATTAATCTCTTTGAGTATTTTCCCTAGTGCTGGTTTGGAAGATATAAAGTTTTTCAGTTTCTGTTTGTCATGGAAGGTTTTTATTTCCCCATCAAATTTGATAGATATCTTTGCTGGGTAGATAAATCTTGGCTGGAAGTTGTTTTCTTCCAGAGTGTGTATTATGTCACTCCAGGCCCTCCTGGCTCTCATGACTTGGTTTGGAAGGTCAGGAGTGATTCTTTTTGGTTTGCCTCTGAATGTTACTTGGTCTTTTACTCTCGCTGCCTTTAAGATTCTCTCCTTGGCCTCTACATTAGTGAATTTGATTTTTATGTGGCATGGTGAACCTCTTCTCTGATCTTGTCTATTAGGGGTCCTATATGTTTCCTGTACCTGTATGTCAACCTCTTTTTCTATGTTTTGAAAATTTTCTAATATTACTTCTCTGAATAGATTATTGATTCCTTTGGGTTCAGCTTCTATTCCCTTGTCTATGCCTATTATTCTTAGGTTTGCTCTTTTAAGACTGGCTGAGATCTCTTCAATGTCCAATTCATGCTGTCGAATTGTTTTTTCTAATTTATATACTATGCGTTCATTTTTGGAGTGGTCATCTTCTAAGAGTGAGATTCTGTTTTCCATGTTGTCTAGTCTATTGTTGATGGTCTGTTTTGATACCTTCATTTCAATTATTTTAATCATCCTTTACTTCCTTCAGAGCTTCTTTTTGATTCCTGTTCAGGGTTTCAGATTCTTTGCTTATTTGATCTTTCATTGCTTTCAGGTTCTCTCTGAATTATTTTCAGAAATTCTGTATCATTTCTACTATTAATGTACTGAATTGTCCTTCTGGCAATCTTTGCACTTCTGAGTTGGCAGGTTCTGTTGTGGGATTGTGGGAGCTTGTTGTTTCTTTGCTATTCTTCCTTTTCATGATTTCAGGTTTTTTATGTTTATATCTTTGTTGCTTTTGGTAGCTCTCTCTCTCTCACTCTGTAGGTTTTCTATGTCTAATCCCTCTCCCTTTATAGTTTCTATCCTGGAGGTAGATAGTTTCTACTAGGTGAGCCTTAAAGGTGAATAGCCTTTACTGAATAGTTATTCTCACTTGCTTGGTATAATGTCCATTTCCAGGTCCAATTCTTGGTCTCCTTCAGTGATTGGGATCCTTGTCTGTTGCCTCTTACTACCTGTGCAGGTGACCAGTCCCACTATTGCCCCTCTCACTCCAGGTGTGGGTCTCTGCGGTCTCCACTTGGGCTGTCCCTATGTCTCTCTCTGTCTACACCTATGGCAGATGTTACCAGCAGGGGGCCCCGAGCTTGTGTCTCTCTTTGCCTACAGAAGCGGCAGATGTTGCTTTGATCCAATTCTGTACAAACATAGAACTCCACGTTTTCCACAGAGAGGGCTGGTTTGGTCCAATTTTTCCCCAGGTACCATAGATGCATGTACTGTGGTGATCCCCGGGGACTCTATAAGGGCGCTGCGACCCATGTGCTGCAAGTCTGTCCAACCTAAATGTCGCCGGGGACTGTCTGCTTATCCATGCGTCTACCGTGTCCCACGGCAGACCCCATTCCCACCTCTGCCGGGGCAATCCGCACCGTCTCAGATCCCATGAGTCCCTGTGGCTGCGCTGGGTGGTTTCCCCGTGGGGTGGCTTGTTGACTTACGGTCTCGTTGAGCACTGCTCTTAATCTCTGGGGGTGGGTGGGCTCAGCCACTGCCGCAGGTTCTGGTCAGGCCTCTGGGCACTGGAGACTCTGCCGAGCGTGGATCGAACTGCTGCTCGCTTTTGTTGCTGATGCCTTGCAGTGTTGATTTTAGAAAAGGTCCCTGGTTTCTTTGTTGGTGGCCTGCAGAAGCTGTAATGCCGGTATCCGCCAGCACAGTCTGACCAAGATGGCGCCACTGCTGGTTCTGCCCAACGCAGCAGTTCGGGTCTGTGTCGTGTGTGGAGAGAGTTGCTGCTCACCTTCACTGCTGCTATTCTGCAGTTGCTGGATTCACAACAGGTTGCTGGCATCTCCATTGGTCTTGTGTAGAAGCCACAATGCTGGTAGCCACCGGTAAGGTCCTACCAAGATGGCGCCGCTGCAGCCGTTGTTGCCGATGTTGTTTGGTCTCTTGAGTGTGGAGCGAGCCGCTGCTTGCTTTCGTCTCTGCTGATCACAGTTGCTGAACTTACAACAGGTCCCTGGCTTCTCTGCTGGCAGTGTGTGGAAGCCGCAATGCCGGTAGCAGCCGGCACAGTCCATTCTTTTGATTTTGTACAAATACTATGTTAAGTCACGGGAGAGTCTTTTGAAAGATTCCTATTATTCTTAAGAATACTTCAAATATCCTTTTTTGTATTAAGAAAATAGTGGAGTGTGATCACGAAGTATATCATCTGAAGAGTAGTAAGACTTGTAGACTCTGCAGTATTTGCCTCTATTTTTTGTTTAAACAAATTATATTAATCTAAGAATTAGAGTATATTGACATAAGAGCCAATAAGAACACTTTTTTGGTTGTAGATGGTTTTGTCCCTCTGTCTGCTTGTGTTTCAGGTACCTTTCAGTTTGGAAAGGTCTTGATGAAGCCCTGATCTTTTCACTTACACATAGTGGTAGACAGAGATCATGAATATCTTTGAGCATAGACAATAGCACATGTATGGATCCAGGGGAAGGATCTAGTAGAGCGGAAAAAGTTGACAAGCACTGAGGTGCTGATTTTATGGAACTATGCCAGGGGTAGGTGAAAAAGGCTGGAGTAAATGGGGGTTGACTTTCAGGGGAGGGAATTTGGAGGAAATATGGGCTCTGCCCTGAGATTTTGATATATCTCTTAGGGGTTGGAGACAGGTATAGGAAAGAGAATAATTCTCCTCTGGAATCATTGAAATTGAGAGGAGAATTGAAGGGATTGATCTTGGATAAGAGAGCTGCTGGGCATTGTGGCTGGGCATTGTGGCACATGCTTTGTAATTTGTAATCCTAGTACTTGGGAGGCTGAGACAGGAGGATTGCAGGTTCAAGGCCAGCCTCAGGAACTTAGCGAGGCCCTCCACAACTTAGTGAGACCTGTTTCAAAATAAAAAATATAATAAGGCTGAAGCAGAATGCCTCTGGGTTCAATCCCCAGTATCACAAGAAAAATCAATTAAAAGAGAAATACCATGTGAATGTGTTCTTACATACATCTGTCCATCCATCTAGTTATTGTCCATTTATAATTAGTCAATTAAAAAGAAAAATTATCTGGCTTTATATCTAAAATAGTAAACAGAAAAACTAAAATAAGCACAGTACT
>PVJS01043896.1:0-16882 GCA_004027185.1 Glis glis | reverse complement strand
AGAGAGAGAGAGAGAGAGAGAGAGACAGAGAGAGAGAGAGAGAGAGAGAGAGCGAGCTGAGGCTGGCCGCGAACCCGGATCCTCCGGTCTCTGCCTCCCAAAGTACTGGGATTACAAGCGTGCGCCACCACACCCGGCTCAGTTTTCTTTTTGAGATAGCTTAGATAACAACTTTGAACTTAATTCTGTCATAAAGATGACTGTTGCCCATGTCCTTTATTTCAATTCAAACATCAGTATAGCAAAGCATAATGATAGAGCATTTAAAGTTCTCCAAACTAAAGTCACGGTTAATATTTTATAAAGAGGTTGTGAACAGGGGTATGGAGCAAACACAAGTGTCTAAGTTAAGGTGGATGGGCTGGGGTGAATGAAGGGAGAGAGAACCATAGTATTTATTCTCTTAATAATCATAACCACAATCAGGCTTAGAAATTTATAATTTTATTATAAGGAAGATGGTCTAGCTGGGGATGGTGGCGCATGCCTATAATCCCTCTACTTAGGAGGCTGAGACAGGAGGATCGCAGGTTTGAGGTCAGTCTCAGCAATGTAGTGAAACTCACAAACCTAGCAAGACCCTGTTTCAAAATAAAAAATAAAATTGGGATGGGGGGTATAGCTCGGACATAGAATTCCTCTGGGTTCAATCCCCAGTACAACAACAACAAAGCAAAGCAAAATAACAAAAAAGATGTTCTAACTGAAAATGTTTTAAGTAATTTTATGTTGAAAACTTTTTTTCTTCCTGAACTTTTGTAATAACTTTGGCTGGACAGTGAAAATAATTTTTAAAAACCACATTGACATGTGCAGGTTTTTTATAAAACCTTATCAATAAATTTAATTTTTTTGTGTTTTACTATACATTTCTCTTCCCTCTCAATGGAAAAAGAAAGAGGGTGAGCACGTCTCCATTCCACAAGGGCCACGCTGTGGCTACTCCATCTCTGCTCATCAAATCCCACCACAATTGGGGTGACACTACTCCTACACCTGCTGTTGAGTTTGGACTTGAGCAAAACTGGAATTTGTAGCCTAAGGAAAGTTAACAAACAGTTAAAACTCTAAAAGCTGTCTTTGAGAATCTAAATTTGCTTATTTCTATTTTAAATAATCTGAAATAGGAAAACAGGAAAAAGTCTACAACAGGAAAATGACATTCTGTTTTAGAGGCGACCTAGATGGAATCATATTTCATATCATAAAATTTCCTTTGGAAGTTGAGCAATTTTACATTTTGCTCAATACAGTAGATACATATCTAACTTTATTCCAGGTATTGGGGACATAGACAAAGATAAAATCCCTCTTGAGAATTCCTCATCTAGGGTAAGAGAATGAAAAGGACATACAGAACTCATATTAATATCAGTCTAAGTAGAGCTCCAGGTAAGGGACAGGAAAGCACAGGCAATGCTTAAAAATACTCAAAAGTTAGAGGTTGTTATTTATGCACTAAACACTTTGCATATGTTTTTATTTAATGTTGGCAATAAACCAATGGAATATTATCAATATCCCCACTTAGAGATGAGGAAGCTGAGGCTCAGTGAGATTAAAGTTTGTGGGGTCAGGATCAACCTAGATTTCTATGAATAACTGGGTAACTTTGCATGTCAGCCTTTGTGTAAGAACATACTAGTATAGTGGTGTCTTCCTTCTTAAAAACTGAAAGCATTGATTTGCTCAGAATCTCTGACAAAAGATGGCTGTGTGCTTAACCATTAGCTATGCTGTTTTCTCTGAAACAGGATTTAACAGGAAAATCACAAAACAAAATTCCAATGGCTAATAAACATATGAAAATGTTTTAAAATGCTACTGGGAGCCGGAGACATGAAATAAGATACTCCTTTTTACCCTTTTCAAATTTTCAAAAGGTTTAGTGATAATATTAAAGCTGATGGGGTTGCTATCGAGAGGTATTCTCATTTTCTCTGGGTAGGAATGCAAATTGCAAAATCTTTCTTGAAAACAGGTAGAAGAATAAAAATCAAAATGGGTTGCAGATATTCATAACTTTTGACCCAGCAATACTGCATCTCAGTTTGTCCACGAAGAAAAAATTAGGCAGTTTGAATTTATATGAAAATGTTAAATGCATTACTATTTATAATAATCAGAAATGACCTATGTACGTGAAAATAAGACAATGTTTATAATATGTACCAATTCATTCACATGCCTCATCTTTCTTCCCTATTTTGGAGGTTGCTATTTATGAACTAAACACTTTGAATATATTCCTTTATTTAATGTTGACAATAAACCTATGAAATATTATCAATATCTTCACTTAAAGATGAGAAAGCTGAGCCTCAGTGAGATTAGTTTGTGGGGTCAGGGTTAATAGCTCTGTATTATACAATTATTAAAACCATATGATTTCAAATCATATATCACTGGGAAATATAAAATACTGGGAAAAAGTTCTCTAAAGAGATGATTTAACACAGTAGTTTAAGGGAACGAATTCTGGATACTAATGGTGCTAATCTCTGGATAGAGAGATTATGGGTGATTTTTATGCTAGCCTTTTTCTTCCTGCATTGCTGGGGATGGAACCGAGGGCCTTGGGGACGCTAGACAAGTACTCTATCACTTAGTTACACCCCTAGTCCTACATATGCTTTCTTTTCAATCACTTGAAACTCCCAAATTCCTTTCAATAAGCATTAATTTTATAGCAGGCGTGTTTATAATAATCACAAAGTTGTTTATTAATGTGATATTAATGCTAATTAATGTGATATTCTACTATCACATGTTAATTAATGTGATAATAATTGTTAATTAACGTGATATTCTACTGCTAGATTTACAGAATTTATCATGGGTCTTGAATATTATTAAATGCCTTTTTGGAAGATCAATTGAGATTAGCATCATTTTTTCCTCATTAATTTTTTTTTGCGGTACTGGGGATTGAACGCAGGGGCGTTCTACCTCCGCGCCACACCCCCGGCCCTATTTTTTTTGTATACTTTATTTTGAAACCGGGTCTCACAAAGTTGCGGAGGGCCTCACTAGGTAGAGAGAGAGAGAGAGAGAGAGAGAGCGAGCGCGCGCTGAGGCTGGCCGTGAACCTGGATCCTCCGGTCTCCGTCTCCCAAAGTACTGGGATTACAAGCGTGCGCCACCACGCCTGGCTACCCTTATTGATTTACTTATTGGGCTCCCCTCATCCCCTGCCTAGTTGGGTCTAAAACTCCTACGCTCTAGCTCCCACCTCAGCTCCTGAATTTCTAGGGCTGCAGGTGGGCATCACTGTGCCTGGCTTTATTAGAAAGCTTTCTAATAATAAACCTTCCTTAGTTTTTCTAAGGTAACCCCTAAGAATGGAAGATATTATTTTTAGTTTTTTGATTTTGGTTTATCAATTAAGGACTTTGGAATCGCTATTAAAATTGATAAGAAGCCGGGCGTGGTGGCGCACGCTTGTAATCCCAGTACTTTGGGAGGTGGAGACCGGAGGATCAGGGTTCGCGGCCAGCCTCAGCTCGTGCACACGCACGCTCGCGCGCGCACTCTCTCTCTCTCTCTCTCCTTGTCTCTCTCTCTCTCTCTCTCTCTCTCTACTTAGTGAGGCCCTCTGCAACTTCGTGAGACCTAGTTTCAAAATAAAGTATAAAAAATAGGGCCGGGGGTGTAGCGCGGAGGTAGAACGCCCCTGCGTTCAATCCCTGGTACCGCAAAAAAAAAAAAAAATTGATAAGAGACGTGTGTGCGCGCGCACACACACACGCTATTAGGTTTGGAAGTCAGGTTATCCTATTTTTAAAAACATGAACAATATGGCTTTTACACTTTTGTCCATCTTCACAGTGAAACAATTTATTTGGCCTAGGAATATGTTCCTTGAAAGCTTAGAAGAATACACAGGTCAAACTGCCAACTTTTTGGAAGAAAAAGGAAACTAATTTTTTCCTGTTATGTGTTACCAAGTTTTATTTAAAACACAGAGGAAAACAGAAGGCAATATTAATTTTAGGGGTTAAGAGTACCACAAGTTTTTTTTTTAAAGAAGGCATTGTTAATTTTTAAAAAGTTCTATAATAGATAAAAATTAGTAAAATGATAAATATGATTCATACCTAAAAACTGTGTTTTTAAAATTGTTTTTTGTACTTTTATTGGTGCATTATAGTCTCACATCATAATGTAAACCATGTTGAAAATGACATACATGCACACAGCACTTGGTGGGCTTTTCTCTGGCTCCCTCTCCACTCCCACCTTTCCCCAAACAGGATATTGAGACTGACGTTGGTATTCTCACATAAGTACATAATGTCAGTGGAAGTGCAGGATATTAATTTTTAGAAGTTATGTTTTGATGAACTTTCCATTTCTTTTAAAGTTATCAATTTATCCAAATTTTCTTGAATCTGCTTTGGTAATTAATACTCCGGAGCAAAGCATTCAAATCATTCAACTTAGGAACTTTTTTCAGCATAGGGTTTTGTGTAGTATTTTCTTATAATTTAAAAAAATCTTATGATATAAATGCTTTGAAACCTAGGTATGGAAGTCTCAGATACATGGCACCTAGTTGGTGCAAGAGGTTAGCGCTGTTGCTGTTATCATTTCAGTACCTGTGGATAAACAACCTTTTCTTATCCTCAACTTTGTTTCTATGTATTTCCTCTTTTTTGTTGGGTTATTCAAAGATTTGTAGTTTTATTGCTAGCAAAAATCATTTGTCCAGATTTTCTTTATCTTTGATCAGTTTCTGACCCTCATATTTTCTGTCCTCTATGGAAATATCTGCAATTCTAGGGTTGGATTTATATTCTTTGCCCTCTATTTTTCCCTTTATTCATTTCTTTCTGTGCACCAAGAAGCCATCTCATCTTTAGCCTCTGTGTCACTGACTTTGTAATTACTGTGTTACTTCTATACTGTCTTGCAACTCATCCTTCCGTACTGTGATGGCTAGTTTTAGGTGTCAACTTGACTGGAATAAGGAATACCTAGAGAAGTGGGGAAGCATTCTTTTGAGGATGTGAGAGTTTTTCCAAAGGAGACTGGCATGAGTCTGAGTAGACAAAGTGGGGATGATATGCCCTCAATGTGGGTGAACACCATCCAAACTGCTGGGAGCCCAGAGAGCAAACAGAGGGAAGGTGAACTGGTCTCTTCCCTGTAGCTGGACACACTCTTCTTCTCTTGCCCATGGATATAAGAACTGTAGGCTCTCTGGCCTTTAGGGTCTAGAACTTACAAGAGCAGCCCCCTGGGTTTTCTGATCTTCATATATGGACTTGAGCCTTGTCACCAGTATCGCAGAATCTCTGGCAAGCAGCTTTCTCCATAAAGGCTTATCACATGAACCAGTTCTGCTGATGAATCCCCTCATATCTTTCCCATTGGTTTTGTCTCCGGAAAACCCTAACACAGCTGCCATTTCCCTGTCTTTGTACATGGGTCTATTCTCTTCACATGGTTTTCAGTGTCAAAAGACTCTTCTGCATGCTACTGAGAACCCAAAATGTGTTGTCTTTTGTTTCCCATTGCAACTCATTTTCCGACATATTATAATTTTAGTTCATTTTCTTAACATTTGTAAAATGTTTTCAAAAATTTAAAATACAAACTCGATGCCTGTGACTATGTGGGATGCCCGGCTTGCTCTTCTGTCCTATGTCTATCCATGTGGTGACCTCTTTTTTCGTTGTTGCTAGGTGCCAACTCAGTCCTCTTTTGTTCTAATTCAGAGACCAGAGTCTAACAGATACATGGAAGACTGGGCTGGATCTTCCCTTTACCATGACTGTTAATCCTCTAAATGTCTTTACTAATGGGCACATGAATATTTAGAATTCTCAGAATGCAGTGCTATTAAGGTATTCCCAATCAGCAACTGGTTTATCAGGAATATCCAAGCTAAGTTACAATAATCCACCAAACCTCTATTGTGTTCTAAGGTGATTTGCAGCCACTGAATTTGTACTGAATGAGCTCTGACATCCCTTTTAGAAGACTGTGTATGCACATCAACGGATGGCTGCCCAGTGACCTTTATGACACTGACCTGGACATTCAGACAAAGGGTAGGGAGTGATATAAGAAGGAAGTATCTCATATCAAGTGGTGGAAGAAATGTTTAAAGGTATCAAGTGTTAGGACCATGAACCTTTGAGTCAGTCAGCTTGGCTTCAAATTCCAGCTGTGTGCCTGTTTCCTTATTTGTAAAATGGAGATAATAATCATACCTATACCTCATTAATGCTGTTATGAGGTTACATACATTCCTAAATGTAAAATGCAGAATACTTCCTGGCACATAAATATTGTCAAATAAATGTCTGCAATTACCATGATTTGTTATCCATAGTTTGTGAATCTTAACTCTTCATGTCTTTTATCTAGCTGAATTTTCTCCTTGACTGAGTCTTGGTTTCAGCATCATGAGTTTTCCTGGCCTTGCATCACAGTTTAATATGAATCCAGGGGAGGCTACAGGGAACAGAACAGTCAGGGGCATTTATGATGTAAGTCTATATCCTCTAATTCAGGTTCTCCCCAAGGATTAGAGGGCAATGGCTTCTACAGCAAAGAAAGAAAGATGAACTAATCATTCCTAGAAATGAACAGAGCTTTCTTGTTGCAGAGCACATGGGCACACCTTAAGACAGGGGGTATTAGATTTAGGAATCAGAAGGAGAGAAGAAAAAATATGGATCAGATCTAGGAGAAGGGTGGAAATCAGGAATGTTATGACCTTGATATGAGTGTGATGAAGACGAACAGATGAGTTACTAGCAAGATGCTTGTGTTCCAAAGGGAATTTGAGACCTACTGACTAAGAAAACTTTGTAGATCGAAAAGAGTACATCTCAATCTAGGGGAAACAAAAGCGGAGTGAAGGCAACCTGAGAAGCACCATCATGGAGTAGTTAACGCGCAAGCGTAGCACTGCACTACCTGGGCGCACGCCTTGCATTGCTCTTTCAGATTGTGTGTCTTGGAAAGAGCCAGGAATCCTCTTTTCTCCTCAGTTCCCTTATCTGTACAATGCTCACGACAACAAGAACTTCCTCATAAATTATTGGGATGAGCAAACGAATTAATCCACATGAAGCACTCACCATATAGCCCAAGTAAATGCTCCACTAATGTTTTGTATGTTTATGCAAATTCATAAATCTCCAATTATAAGTAGCTAGATGTTTTTCTAATCAAGAGTAATAAGTGTGTTTAGTTTCAAAGTAGTGCTGAGGTAGAGAGAATAAACATATTAAAATTAGATACAATTAAAAACTATTTAAATATACAATTATCCAAACAAAATTGGTTTTAACTTCATCTAACAATGAAGATTTCACAATAGCATATTTTTTCAATAGACTGTATGCAAGAATGATACTAATTGCCTTATTAAAATATACTATACTTCAAGAAACAGAAATGACTTATGGATCCTCTAAAATTTACTTGGGTTCTTTTTCCACACTTTATGAATGTTATTATCATGAGTACAGCTCTGCTTCACTATAAAAGGAAGTTGTTATAATACAAAAAGTTTGCCAAGTGAGAATTCATTCATTCCTTCCCTTCCTTCCTTCCTTCCTTCCTTCCTTCCTTCCTTCTTTCCTTCCTTCTTTCCTTCCTTCCTTCTTTTTGTGCTGGGGATTGAACTCAGGGACATTCTACCTCTGAGCTATACCCCCAGCCCTATTTTATATTTTATTTTGAAACAGGGTCTCACTAGGTTGCTGAGGTCCTCACTAAGTTGCTGAGGCTGGCTTCAAACCTGTGATCCTCCTGTCTCAGCCTCCCAAGTACTGGGATTACAAGTGTGCACTACCACACCTGGCTGAGAATTCATTTCTTTACCTTAGAAAGGCTTAAGGAAAAAATATTCTGCACTGATGGGCAAAATTAGAGACTGAATATACATTTTAACATTTTTCCAGGGGATAAAAAAGTAGACGACATTAAATTCAGTTGGTTGATTTGTGATGTCAAAAAGAACTGGGTAAGATACTTGGTACCCTGAGTGAACATGAGCCTGCTGGTGTCACCCATAATTGTCAATTATACAGGGCTAAGTAAGGAAGGGGAACCCTTGCCTCCTTAATTTCCCAAGAAACTGCAACAGATTTAATTAGAATAAGAGCCTACATGATTTTCATATCGTTGGTAAAATGAACAGAAATAGCTTTCTGTTTTCTGAACTTGAGTAAAGAAACTGGTTAATAGTCAATTTTGGCCATCTTTTCAAAGAAAATTAGAAAGATGTACTTATTGATTAAAATGTTAAACTCTCTTGGGGAAAATAATTTTCCTTTTGTGGATTGAAGCTTCTGGGCTACTCCAGCGTGGTTTTATGCGTGGGTGTGTGTAGGCACGTGTGGCGGTCCACGTGAGGGTACTAAGGTTCCAGGTGTGGCTGACCTTACACAGGGTCCCACATTAAAGACAGGTAGACTAAAGGGCAAATGCTACCTAAATTTAATCTCTAGGCTTGTTCAGATCACACGGTTACCAAACCAAGTGAAATGAAGGCTCGCCTAGACAGTCTATAATCGCACTCTTGCCTCATTATTCTTCCAGCCTTGAAGAAATGAGGTACAGTGATGGATATGATGACTTATATAAGCTCTTTCTGAGCATATCTCATAGCTGCTACATTTTGGAAAGCACTGAGTCCGGTACTTCACTGAGACCGCTGCGGGCAATGAAGATGCAGCTTCCTTCCTACTGTTGGTTAATCAGGGTCACCTCGGTGTTCATAACTGATTCAAAGTTGGAGACCAATTAATATCCATTTTCACAGTGATTTAATTCAAAGCCTCTTCCAAATGTGTACTCAGCTGCCTCTTTCAAGGCTGGATAAAAATCCACAAACCTGGTCTTATTTGGGGGCAAAAATAATTTTATAGTAAGGGAAAGTACCATGGTCAATCTGTTTCTGTGAAGAAATACACTTTAAGTCATGCTTAATATTGCTGGTGGTATAGGAGTATTAGATTCTAGACCAAAAACACTAATTTTGAGTATAGGTTTCAAAAATTAGGAATACTCATTTTTAACAATGAATTTTTTTAAAAAACAGACAATGTGTAAATACTGAACTAAGAAATAAATACAGATTTTCTCTAAGACAAAATCAAATAGTTAAAACTAATACTGCTTCCATAATCAGATGCCATGTGTAAATAAAAACATTCGAAAGCTCAAGTTGCCTCGAATCGTTCTGCTCATATCTTCAGAAGAGCTGCGCAGGTGGTTTCGCAGCTTGTCACAGAAAAGCTGGAAAGGTGTGAGGAGCAATGATAAACGTACAATTAGATCTGCACATTCAGTGCACATGATAAACAAGGAGGAAAAGGCACAGGAAGGCAAGAGGGCCCTCCTGGTACTTCGGGGCCTGCTCTGGATAGCTAAGAATAAAGAAAGGGCCATAAATGGAGAAATCACACAAGGCCACCACATAACTGTGCATATTTTCTGGGAGAATACCTACTCTGACTTCCATCTCTAATGTTTTCTTCACATTTAACCCTTGATACACATGTGTGAAATTATCCCTTCCCTGATGTTTTAAGAAAGAGGATAAAAACCAAGAGGCGGAATGTTTGCAGCACTGTGATGGTCACACGGGTTGAGGTTCAACTTGCTCCTCATTCACTCTTTGCTATTGATCTCACTCTGTTCTCATGCTCCCCGAGACAGAAGCGAACGATAAAACAGGAATTGTGATTAATGAGGAGTATTATGCACTTCTGCTGGTTAACACAGCTGTTACTTTCAGCAAATAATCATGTTTTATAAATCTGGAGTTGTAGCTTAGTCCCTAATGTGTGTTTTGGTGTGTCTATTTAAGCATGTATGACGGTGGGCTGGAGGGAGAGCTAATAGCTGGGGTATTGGCAGAGTCACCTTTGACTCATCCCTCTTCCTCAATGTCACACTTGAATAGCCAACTTCTCCTCAGTTCTCTCTCAACTGTTTCTCATCTATGCCTGTCTAGTCCACACCCCCATTCTCTTTAACCTAGACCATGGCGTTCGGTGGGCTTTCACCTCCAGCCCCCCTCCACTGCCTTTGAGTTGCACATTGAACCAGAATATCCTCCACACTGCTAATAGGCTTAACCTGAGAGTTACTCAGAAGGTCAGGCCTCAAGGTACATTCCATGTGCCATGGTTCCTGTTACAGTTAGATATAAAATGTCCCCTAAAGAGTTCACTTATTAATGTTTGGAGCTGATGTAATTGAGTCATGAGGGTTGTAATCCCAGAAGTAGATACATCCATTGTAATGGATTTACCTGGGTGTGGCCTTGGGGATTATATAAATGGTTTCTCTCTGTTCTCTCTCTTTCTCTGATGTAAAGAGCATAGCCCATGTGAGGCTAGGTGAGGCTGGGGACTGCGGATCTCTCTCTCTCTCTCTCTCTCTCTCTCTCTCTCTCTCGCTTCCTCTTCCTCTTGCGCTAAGTTACGTGGTCAGATATTTAGATTATGGCTGCAAGAATGCTGACAGATCGGTTTCCCAATGCCCTGTCACTAACCCTATATTCTACCTACATTCGGGAACTGCTGGTCTCAAAGAGTACTTTGATTGTCCAGAGGTGGAAGGTTCTTAGTCCTCTTAGTCTCAGTGCAAACATCACTTCCTCTGGAGGTCTTTTCTGACCCCCAGAATCAGCACAAATTTGTCTCTCCATTTGGCATCCTGCATTGTTCTACTTATCAAAATGTTTCAGATTGAATTACACCTCTCTCCCTCTCTGTTTAGGTGGTGCTTAAAAGGACAGAAGTAGTATGTTACTTACGTTTAGCTCAGAGAACTTGGTGCGGCCTTATGTATGAAAGGCGCTACATAGATTTCCTTGTTCCATTTTATCGAACAATGTGAATGACACATTACTAGAATCATACTGAGACTTCAGGTTGGTTTACCTGGACTGTGTGTTCTGAGTAGATACTAGGGAAATGCAAGGGGGGAAATTAAGAAATATTTATGATTTTTTCATAATTTCCATTCATGGCATCTTCCAGAAGTTTTGACAGATTCAAGTTTCTCTGTCTAGGGAAATTACATGAGAAAGTCCAGGTTTATTACAGAATTTAATAGTTGGCATAAGCCATCTTAATAAAGCCTTGGGCAACACAGCTTCATGTCCACCAGAGAAGAAGTACAATACTCACTAGACCCATGACTATTTTATCTGACTCATTCAATTGTATGTGATAATGCTGTAAAGAAAACTGGAAAGGGACATTATGACACACTTCCTGTACATGTGTCGAGGCTGAAGCAGCAGACTGACGGACAGGCTTCGGTTCTAGACCTCACCATGACTTCTAATAAAACCATTTAGGAACTTGGAGTAGGAAGGGCACAGGCTTTGGAACTGAAGAGACCTAGGCTGCAATCATGGCTCTTTACCTTACTAGTTGTGACTTCAGGCAAATGACAGAGACCTCTTGAGTCTCACGCCCTCACTGACAGAATTAGAAAAATAATTGTCTCGATTGGTATAAGAAATAACGTGCTAGGTATTATGCTGAACACTTTTCGTGTGTTTTAGGAGCTCAGGAAATATTGATTTCCTTCACTTCTTTGGGTCTCAGTTATTACCTGTGTAAAATCAGGATTTTAGGCTACTTAGTTACTAGATGATATTAAGACTCTTTCTGGCTGTAAAATGCTAGAGGCCTTTTATCTTTAGAGGCACAAGTAATACTGGAAATTTTTTTGAAATATTTTAAAATCTTTTGCATTCTAATGAGCATACCTTTTCTTCTTCTAATCACTTTAGGTTTCATTTCCTCTCCTTTTTCCAGCCTCTTGAGATGGATATTTAAATTATTAATTCTGCCAAGAGGCAGGGCCTCTCTCATGGTGTATGGTCAATGTTCAAACCCCTTAAACAATTCTTCTGGGGTGCTCCAAATTTGGAGAAATGACAAAGATGTCCCCATAAATACACACCATGAAGAAGATGATGATGTCCCCATAAATACACACCATGGAGAAGTATGGGGATGGGATAATTAACATTATGTGAACTCAGCTCTCTTTAAAAGACAATATTCCTCTCTCCAACAGGGTATTTTATGGACTAGGGGGTGGGACACATGGGTGGGACGAGTCTGCTGAATTTGCCACACTTTGCACAGGCTGAAGCAATTCTCTACCCTGCAAAAGTGAGGCGGATGGTGACTTTGGACTCAACTGTGAGCTATCTCCCTGCTAACTGCAGCCCTGGTCAAAAGTTTTCCTTGGGAGCAGGTAAAGGTTTTACCCAGTAAAATACAGTGAATTTGTATCTAGAAAAGTAATATATACTATATACATTTTACAAAGTTTTTTTTAAAAATATAGACATAAGAATGAATTAAAACCCTTTAATACTTGTCTATCTAAAGTCTTAATACTTCTTACATTTAGACTATCACCACTCTTTTAAAAGGGAAAAATGTCCAATATTACATAAATGTTCTGTATGAATGAAAACTTTTCATTCTCATTTGACAATAAATAATAGTGTAACAACAACTATTTGTGACACTAAATAGTTTGCAAAAGAACTCATACATACATCATCACATTAGATCCCCACCACGTACCTTGGAAGTTGATTCAAAATTTACTTTTATATTTACTTTTACTATTCTTATCTATCTCTCCGTCTTCATGGATATGACGAAGTGAGGTTGGTGACCTGTCCTGTCAGAACCTGTGCTCTAACTGAGGTTGTAAAATGAAAACTCTGGGCTCTTCCCACAGTTGCGTAGCGCGGAGGTAGAACACCCCTGGGTTCAATCCCCGGTACCACAAAAAAAAAAAAAAATCCCCAGTACTAAAATGAAAGCTTGGTCTGGTTCTAAATTTATTTGTATCTAACATAAAGACTAATATCTCTGAAGATATATATACATTTCCTGCCAACACTCTAGCACTAGGGAAAGTAACATGCTAACCTTTGCATCACACAGGGCCGTGATTTCTGGAAATATTGGAAGGAAGCACTGCGCAAGGAAATTGGAGCTCAAAAATGACACATATGATGTGACCATAGTTAGAACAGGAAAGGCCTGAAGAGATGTACTTTTTCCTATAAGCAGTGAGATGAGATGTGAGATTTAGGACCAGTAGGGAAAATAATCCTAGCTTTATCTGCAGGGTTTCATTGTGGTGGCCTCGCATTTAAACATGTAACAGGGAGAGTGGAGGAAAGTATAAACGATTTGTTTACATGCAACCAAGTTGTTGCTGGTGTTCTATCAGTGAACTTTTACTCTCAGAACTACACAAACCTGCAAAGTCTTTAAATCATTCATTCTTTTTTTTCCAGCAAATTATTGGATTTAACAGTCATGACTGATTTTAGCTTGTTTCGGTATGGCCTTCTACAGGGTTAGAAAAAGGGGAGAATGGCTCTCCTGACCGTCTCAGACTGGATATAGACACAGCATTGGAGATTTAGGCAGCTGAGATGCCCCAGGGCCTGCTCCTAGGGTGATGCTCCCCAAATCTGGCTTTTGGAGCACGATGGAATTTGACCTGACCTGTCTTTCAATGCGTGATTTTCGTCTGCAGCACCCTGCCTAGGGGTTTGTGTTCTTTACTTTGAAGACAGCCCTGAGGGTGATGTCTTCATTATGAGTTGAGTCAGGTGATTTCATCTTTAAATTGTTTCTTTATTTGACAGATGATAATGCTGATAACAATAAACACTTATTGTAGGCTACAGTATGTGACACACTGTAAAAGTGCCCCGTAATTTCTTCTGAATTTCCTCAGAATGGCCCCTATGAAGTTGATACCTGTTATTACTTGCATTTTATAGAAAAGGAGGCTGAGGCTTAGCATAGTGAAGGAACTCCTCCAACGTCACACAGCTATGAAATGTCAGAATCAGAACCCAGGGGCATGTGACCCCAACCCTGAGAGGAAGCTGTGCCCTCCAACTTCTTCCCCCAGAGCTGAACGTTGCTTCCTTACACGTTTTTCCTTTGGCCCTGGTCCTATTCTCTTGGGACTATGGAAAGCGTCTTACTTCCTCTTCCACGACTGACTCTTCAGATAATTAAAATAGCTTTCGGGCCCTTTTTGCATCTTTTCTCAGGCCACAGATCACTGCTTTTAGATGTTCATTCCCCAAACCCCACCAGGTAAATTTCTTGTTTGTGCTATTGCAAAGCTCTAGTCCCTCACCCAGAGACCAAAGTCGTCTTTAAAATAAGTTGGGTCACTTCTGTCGTCTGCTCCACATGCTTCTGTGCCTTTGTCACTCAGAGTAAAAATGAAATCTTTATAAAATCAATTTCAAGATTGTCTTAACAAAATTTTCTTTCCAATTTTTTTTAGTACTGGGAATTGAACCCAGGGGTATTCTTTTTTTGTATATAAAGGTATTACTTACAATTCTAATTTTAGAAATTGGTTACATGAATTATGTTAGGGTGACATGTGAGATATTATACCATCATGAAAAATGAAGTTGCATTTAAAAAAATTTTTTGTATTGGTGCCTTGTATGATTATACATCTTGAACCCAGGAGTATTCTACCAGTGAGCTACAGCCCTAGCCCTCTTTAAAATTTTTTTTTGAAAAAAAATTGAAACAGGGTCTAAGTTGCTAAGGCTGGCCTTGAACTTGCAATCCTCCTGTCTCAGCCTCCCAAGTTCTGGGATTACAGGTGTGAGCCACTGCTTCTGGCTTTCTTTTTTGAACTGATGGTTCCCAATTATGTGAACCATAACAGTGAAAAATTCTTCTCTTAATAAACAAACAAAAAGATTCCAAAGCCTCACAATACGTTCCTCACCTCCATACTCTACCCCTTGGCTACACCGCTCAGGCCCCGCCACCTGTTTGCTGCTCCCTGAACAAGCCAGCAGGACCCTCTGCCCCCCGATGTCTTGACTTGGAATGCCTGCCTGGCCCTTTCCAGTTCCTCTTCCCATCTCCCTTCAAGGTCACCTTCACTAAGACCTTCTCCAACTACTCTATTGAAAATAGCAAATCTCTCCCCTCTGGTACTTTCTCTCCTGTTTCCTTTCTGTATTTTCCTTCATAGCACTTATTACCATCTGCCTTGTTTCTTTTATTTATTTGTGTTTTTGCCCGCTCTCTCCCATGTCCATCCACATAAGAATGCAAACTCCACGAGGGAAGGAACTTTTATCTTTTTAGTCAATTCTAAGGTTGAATCACAGGAAACTGGTCCATGAGATGACAGTTCCATTTGGGTCACCCTCATCACACCCCCAGTACTAAGCGCAGCCCCCAGCAGAAACAGTCTTCATGCACTTTAACATCCTTGGTAAGAACTTTACCATCAGCAGATTTCTGAAATCATCTCTGTAGGACTTCCTATCTTATGTGGAACTGAATATAGACGCATATGCAAATAAACATTAAAACCTGTTGTCAATACACTGTACCTAGTGTTTAATGATGTCACAAAATGTTTTCTTCATGGCGCTCACTGGTGACCCCTCAGCCTCAGAGCATCCTCTGTTATCAGAGGCATTTTCCCAATGAATTGGTAGGATCTGTTTTGACTGGAGACCAGGTTTTCTTAAGCAAATTAAGGCAAAGGTTTTGCACAATCACCTGCCACAGACAACGCACTTACCTTACTACCACATGCTTACACAGAGAAGCGAGCATTCTGCAGAAAATTAGACTGAACAAACAATGACATTCCATTTGAAAAGCCTCTGTTGACTTGCAGCTTATAAGGAGTCTCTAGCAGAAAACCATGGTAGCAACAAATTCTTTCACAGAGCATCCCATCCTACTGGAAGATTTGACATAGTATATTTGGTTTACTTTAACAATGTTTCAGAACTTTTAATGTTGAGAAACAGAAATACTATGATGGAATAAACTGTACCACAGGACCAGAAAAACTAGGTTAATTACTAGGACTGAGACTGTAATCCTTATTGCTGATCACAAGGTGCAGAAATTGTCAACCCAAGTCACCCCTTTGATTAACATTTCAAATTATTCACTGTTAATCTGTGGCGCTTCTTATGAAAAGCTGAAGAAGGGTTTGTTCTCACATACTGATGGCAAGGAGACAGCTTTAATATTTTTTAAATAGAAAAAAAGTTCTTCCCCATTTTAAAAGCCCCTTAAGAAGGACAAATCGGCAAGAATTCTCACATTCATCTACTACTTAATATAAAGCATTAGTTTTTTTATACCCACAACAAAACATGGACCTGCAGAAGTTTTCAAGCAATCCTCCAGCAGCTTCATGCGCATCTTCTGCAGCTCAGGGTTGTCCCATTCATCTTCCTCGACTCCCCAGTACAGATCTATGACCTGGGAACAAATGGACGAGGCGGAATTAATTCCCCTGCAGGAAAAGTAAACCTACCTGTGGGCTTTGTTCTTATTCTCAGTGTCAAGCTAATGTGACTTTTAACTTTTCTCTCTGCAGCATGTTTCCCCTTAGAAAAGGAGAGTGATTGTTAATATCCATCTAAAGGGACATTTTTTTTATTCCGTGATGGATTGGGAATGAGCATGACAATTTCTTGGTCTGTTTCTGATTGTACTATCCCCAGGGGCCCGAGAAAAGGAAATGTGAAAGGCCAGGAGGCTTTGGCGTGCAGGCTTTCATTATATTGAAACGATAACAGCATTAAAACAACACGGATGCAGCTGGGATACGGTTACCACATTATGTGTGGCCACTAAATCACAGTGTAAACATTACCTTAGGTCCTAAAGTGAGAAGAGAAAAATCACAGTAATGGCCATTAGCGTATACTGGTCTGAAGTTAAATATCTACATATCTTTTTTTTTGTGTGTGTGGTACCGGGGATTGAACCCAGGGGCTTTCTACCTCCGTGCTACACCCCCGGCCCTATTTTTTATACTTTATTTTGAAACC
>PVJS01043895.1:0-16884 GCA_004027185.1 Glis glis | reverse complement strand
AAAAAATAGGGCCGGGGGTGTAGCGCGGAGGTAGAATGCCCCTGGGTTCAATCCCCAGTACCGCAAAAAAAAAAAAAAGAGGTGGAGCCTTTGGGGGGAAATCAGGTCACGGGGGCAGAGCCCTCAGGAATGGGGTTAGTGCAGTTATGAAGGGCACCTGGGAGAGTTCTCCTGCCCTCTTTCTACCATGTCAGGATACAGTGAGAAGTAGGCAGTTCATAACCCGGAACACGAACAAACGTGACCATCTGGCACCCTGTTCCTGGACTTCTAGACTCCAGAACTGTGAGAAATAAAGTCCTGTTGTTTATAAGCCACCCGGTTTATAGTGTTTGGTTATAGCAACCTAAGCTAAGGCAATTATCACTGCCAAACATTCATGCAGTGGCTTACTGAGTTGTGTTTTTAAATTTTGTTCAAGCAAAGCACTAGAATACAGTTTCTATCCTCAGGAAAGTGACTTTTTTTCCCCTAATCCCAGAGAAGAAACAATTTAGGTTAAGGGGTCCATTATCTCTATCTTTGAAATCACAGGTACTTCCTGTCTCTGATTTAAGTTTATGAACTTCTAATAAATAAAAGAGCCAAAACTCCTCTTTATATCTCTTTAGGAATATCAACAAAGTGCCAAATTAACAATCCTGAGAAGTGGTAGAGACCAGCCAACTTTTTTTAAGTACTTTTATTAGTGCATTGCAATTATTCATTATAGTGAGATTCAATGGGATACAAACATACATGCACACAGCACTCGGTGTATTTCTTTCTGCATCTCAGTCCACTCCCCCATCCTCCTTCCCCATGCATGTTAGTGAGATTGGTAGCAATACCTACATGTATTACCAAAGCATTATCTGAAGTGTTTCCTTCCTCAGTCCTCCTTTATCCTCTCCCTCTCCAATCCCCTTCCACCACTCTACAGGGGTCTCTCCACTTTTCTAAAAGTCCCTTATGTCTCCTACTTTCTTTCTAGCTTCCTCATATGAGAGAAAACATACAACTCTTGAGAGACCAGCCATCTTTTTGAAGTAAAGAGCAAGGGAGGACTGAAGGATATTTCTCATGGAACAACTCACCTTTAACATCTAAAAAATATCATAGACATTCATTCACATAAAATTGGAAAATAAAAACTTTCTACTCCAAATTGGGAATAGATTTCCCAGTAAGCGGAGCAATGGAGAATGTCCGTGCTTGATACAGAAACAGTGACCAGGAAAAGAAGAGTCCTTAGCTGAAGACATGGGATGCCTATTTTAAAACCTCAGGCAATTGGTTCATTTAGAAAAAAATTCCTAAAATGGAACATTTATGGCATGCTTTTTTGTGTTATGTTTGGCTTTGCTTTATTTTTTAAATAAATATTTGTAGAGGCATATATTTGGGGCTTATTTTCTTTTGAACATTTTTTTGAGATTTTAGGAGATAATGTTTCCTACTTCATAGGGAAAATGGAAGGATCAACAGGGATTTTGTACAGGGCCTTGCCACTACATCTGCCAGTGGTATTAGTATCCTAGACAGGCCTTTACTATAGATGAACATATCCTATATCCTTTCTGAAGCCAAATATTCCAGTTGGACACTAGACACTATTATTATTTGCTAACCCAACACAATTGTTTCAGGATTTTTTTCTACCTTGTCTAAAACATGAACCTGTCCCTCTCCACTAGAACATCTCCATCAGTACACAATTTTGATTTCTACTAACCCCAAACACACCCTTAGCTTGACCCCGTCTGTTTCCATCCCATTTCTTTGCTTAATTTTACAGGAACCTCAAGAATTGGCCTTTTTCACTGTTTCCAATTCTTCTCCCATCATTCTCTCTTATGATACTTAAACCAGACTTTAACCAACACAGTCCCACCCAGTGTTGTTCTGGCTCGGGCTTCCAGTGATGCCCACTTGTGAAATTCAATGAACAATGCTCAGTCTTCCTCTTACTGGATCTGTCAGCAGCATTTGGCACTATTTTTTTTATAAATATGATTCAATTTATTTGATATTGGGAATATATAGAATGATATTACTTAAGGAAATATGTCACAAAATAAAGACAAGCATTCACCTCCAGCTAAGAGTCTCAGAGAACTGGAAACAGCTAACTGCACATACATTTGTACTCTATTTTTTCTCTGCATTAAATAATATTTTAGCATTTATTCATAGTTGTAAGGAGAGACAGAGAGAAAAGCTGTGTGGGAGAAAGAAAAGAACAGTACAGGGGAAGAAAAATACCTTAATAACTTAGACCAAGAGAAATATGAGTTCTTTTTTGAAGGGATTAATGTTTAGATTGGGCAGCCAGGCAGTCCTCCACAGAGAATTGATATTTAAAACAAAGAGGAAGTTAATCATGAGGCTATCCTGGGGATATGCATTTCTGAAAAGGACGTTGAGGGTAACTGCCTGGGGTAGGAACATACTCTGTGCCTCTGTGCACCAAACAGAAGCCATGATGGTTGACCAAAGTACAGGAGAGACAAGTATTAGGAGATGGGTTAAATACCCAGAGGCAAGGTAAGGCAGACGTTGTAGGCAATGGCTAAGTCCTCAAAAGTACCAAGCCAGTTTCCCTTCCTTCCCTGAAATTCAGTACAGGAACACTCTGAGCTTGTTTTGGTGGGATGAGATTGGGCCTTGGAGTCTCACATATCTGCATAACTGTTGTGGCTCTTGACTAAATTACTGGTCACAAGTTCTAGAACCTTCAGCAAGTTGACTTTCTGTATTCCAATTTTCCAATCTTCAGTACAAACACACTTTCCTCTCTTAGATGTCAGGACATTAAACCTTCCCGGTTTTCTTCCTTCCCCCATTATCACTCCTTAGCACCTTCCTGATGGTTCTGGTTTTTTTTTTCTTGACCTTTCAGTGTAGGGGAAACCCTGGGCTGTGTCCCTGTCTTCTTCTCTATTTTATCTACACCCTCTCACTTGACAATCTCATTCAGTCCCACAGATTGTAACACCAGCATGTTGAGGATTCCCAAATCTCCAGTTTTTAGCCCAAATACACTCACCATCCTCTCTCAAGTCCCACATATGTATGGTCCATAACCAACTTGATATCAACAGTCAGATGTCTAATAGTTATTTCAAATTCAGTGTGCCTGAAACCAGATCCCAGTCATTCCCCACAAACCTTCTCTTCCTGTAGCCATCTCAACCAATAGCAGCTTCATCTTCCCAGCAGCTGAAGTCAAATCTTGGCTCCCTTGAGCCCTCATATGCTGCATTTGATCTATCAGGAAATCCCGCTGAATTGTATTTTCAAAGTACATCTGGAATCAGACCACTTTGACACCTCCACTGGCACGCCCATGGCCTTACCCACATTATTTCTTGCTTTGATCACTGGCATAGTACTATAACTAGATCATTTGCTTCTACCTTTGCCCTACTGGACTCAACATAATATCCCAACAGATCCTCCTTAAAAAGTTGGCTCTTGGCCGGGTGTGGTGGCACACAGCTGTAATCCCAGTACTTGGGGGGCTAAGACAGGAGGATCACAGGTTTGAGACCAGCCTTAGTAACTTAGCAAGGCCCTCAGCAACTTAGTGAGACCCTGTTTCAAAACAAAAAGTAATGATAATTGAAAAAAAGGGCTAGGGGTATAGCTTAAAGGTAGAATGCCCCTAGGTTCAATCCAAAGAACCAAAAAAACAAAAAATAACACTTCTTCAAAACCCTGCAGTGACTCCCATTCTACTCATATTAAAGCCAGTCTTTTCAGCGACTTACAGAGTCATACATGGTCTTGCCCTTGCTTCTCTTTGACCTACTACTTTCCCTTGACCCTCTTCACTTCAGCCACACTG
This sequence comes from Glis glis, assembly GCA_004027185.1. Classification (NCBI taxonomy): domain Eukaryota; kingdom Metazoa; phylum Chordata; class Mammalia; order Rodentia; family Gliridae; genus Glis; species Glis glis. The sequence goes on along the minus strand of PVJS01043895.1, from coordinate 13,055 downwards.
TCCTCTTTCTTGGTCCTTAATGTGCTGTGCATATTGCTGACACTGGGCCTTTGCACAGGCTGTTTGCGCGGCTGTGACACTCTTCCCCAGGTATATACTTATGTTTTCACGTCCCTTGGGTCTTTGCTCAAATGCTACACCTAATTAAAATTGCAACCATGCACACCACCCTTCCTTGCCAGCCCCTTGACCCTCATTACTCTTATTTATGTATTTATTTATTTTAGTACTTGAGATTGAACCCAGTGGCATTCTACCTGCAAGCGGCACCTCCAGACCTTTATTTTTTATTTTGAAACAGAGTCTCGCTAAATTACTGAGATTGTCCTAAAACCTGTGATCCTCCTGTCTCAGCCTCTCAAGACCTGGGATTATAGGCCTGTGCCACTGCACTGTATTATTCTTCTTTAATTTCCTTTTTTCTTTTTTCTATATACTTTTATTGGTGCATGATAGTCTCACATCATAGTGTTAATCATGGTGATAGTGACATACATGAACACAACACTTGGTGGATAATTTCCTTTTTTTAATAGCATCCTCCACCAGAAATATAACATGTTGATTTATATATATTGCTTCCTGTGCGCTAATATGTTCTGCAAGGGCAGGGCCTGGTGCCTGTCTGCATCTCATCTTTTCCTTAGCACCTAGAAGAGTGCTTGGCATGTGAAGTCACTCAACAAGAGTTGAGCTGAGTTGGATGAAAGGAAATGGGCTTCAAAGGAAAGAGCCTGCACTGATAGCATTGCGCCTCTATGAAGAAAAAACAAAACAAAAACCACTTCACATGGCTTCCCGGGGGTTTCTCGCCAAGTATCTAGTTAGATCATAAAGCAGAGAAAGCAGGAGTGCAGGACACTTAACACACACCCATTTTTCAGGAAAGAGATGGCAACCTGGAATGACAACCTGAGAGAAAAGGGAGACATGGCTTCCCTCTTTATGTTTTTTAAGATTCAGAAATATATATTCTGATGACTCAAGAATAAGTTTGGAACAGACCACACGAATGTTCTAGAAATCCATGATGAAGCTGAAACCTTAACTGAAACACAAAACCAAATACAAGACTTACTTTCTAGTTTTCACTGTCGTTCTACACAGACTCGGTGACACACGTGGATGTCTGCCACTGGTTTGTGCCATCGATGGCCTATCTAAAACCCATGTCATTAAAGCGGTCTTCGAGAAGGGTGGCAGCCATGGGATACTTATTTTTGCCAGTATGGGCAATCCTAAGGAAACCCAAGTGGCACTATGCTCTCAGTGTGTGCCCCCTGTACCTGCAGCCTTAGCACCACTTGGGGACTTGATACTATGAAAACTTCTTGGGATCCACTCCCCCAGACTTACTTACATAATAAGGAACTTCGCAGGTAGTATTCAGCCCTCTGTGATTCTATAAAGTCCTCCAGGTGACTCTGATGCCCGTGAAGGTTTGTGAACCATTGACAAAGCAAAATTAATTATTCCTTTGCAAGCTTACAATGATTTTCTTAGCAAGTCAACACTGAAGTACATGTTTCTTTCATTGACAAATGTAATAAATTTGCTAGCCCATCCAGTGCCCAGTCATAACTCCATGGGCTTCTCTCCTGCACTAAAACCTTTGTGAAATACTCTTTCTGGGTGTTCTGCCTCAGATTAATGAGAAAGTGGTAGATTGCTCACAGACTCCACGAGACTCATCTAACTGCACAGTGCTCAGAGCTGCTTGGCTCCAGGCTCTTCCTGGTGAGATTTATGAATCCAGATTTTAAAAAACCATTTCTCAACAGATCTTCAAGTTAACAATTCATTTCCACAGAGTAGAAAACCACAATGGAATGTGAATTAAGGAAGAAGATATTGAGGGTTGGAGGAATTTGCAAAAAATGACTTACTAGCTAAAAATATTAATCCACAAGTAGGTCACCAAGAGCCCCTTTGCTCTGATTATTCACAAGAAAACCATCCATTTGTAGATTATTTAAAGACTAGAACTTCATCTTGTCTAAAATAAATATTCCTTAAGGCCCAATTTCCCACATTCACACTAGTCCCTTCGAGGTAGGCGGGGACCTCACTCTACAGATAACAGAACAGACGCTGGTGACCTAAGGCCACGTGATTATGAACAAAGTCATAATCAAGTCTCAAATTCCTTGAGTTTTCTCACAGATATGGATTCAATGGGATAAATACACATTAAATGTCTGCTTAGTGTCAGCCTGAGGAGATGGGGAATTACAAATTTATGACATTGTCCCTCCCTTTAAGGAGCTCAATGTGAGAGAGCCTGTCTCTCTGATCAATTAGGGCCTAACTTTGAAGTTATGAGGTTTGTGAAGTAATGAAAGAAACGGTAGAAATGACTGATGTCTACACTGAAGAAATCTTAGAGCAGCACAGATTTTGCCACGAGGTCCTCATACTGAACACCCATCATTTAAACCAAACACCAAGATGTCTTACCTCTTGGCGATAACGAGTTTAAAAGTACCCTATCAAGTCTCATTAGTATTTCATATTTAGAACAAAATGCAGAGGTACCACGGGACAAAGCGACAAGCTTATAGGAAGACAATGGGGATTAGAGGTGAAAGTCAGGAAAGAATAAGAGCTAACAATGGAAAAATTACATTTTGCAATGAAAACTACGCATGATATTTAGATACACTTTCAAAACAAAGACGTCAGAACTGATTTGCGCTTTCCAGTGTTCCTTTCTTACCTGAGAGTGAGGCTGAGTCTGGAGGTCTACATGTTCAAACACTAGCAGGGCTGCTTAGCAAATTAAGTCAATAAACTGTGACTGAGAACTGGTGACCAAGTTTGGATCTCCACTCTCATATACTGGCTTTATAACCAAAGGCAAAATTTTGGGGATGGGTGGGGCAGGGGGAACAGGTAAAAATAAGACAACCTCAGACAGGATGTTTTGAGGATATTAAAGTTTTCCATAAAGCATTAAAAGCTATATAAATATGAGGCCATAATTACCCATTCCGTCAACATTTTAAGCCCCTGCAATATCCTCTAAGTGGCACTAAGTTCTGGGAATACCCAAGGGAATATAACAGAATGTTGGTGTTTTTTATTCTATTATTAGAAAAGCTGGGGAACACCTTCAGAACAGTGGCCCTAGATGACCCAAAGTCGGGACAAATTAGAAGAGAGCTTTTTAAATGAGTTGGGATTGCTTTCTTAGGAAAATAAAAAAAATTAGACTTTAATAACTTAAAAAAGTGTATAATGGCATTGTAAGATGAGGTTAGTTCAGCCAATAGGAGAGGGACAAAAAAGCCCCAAGTCATAGGAAAAGAAAAGATTTAGGGAAGAGATTAAGACAAGACTTTTTTTTCTGGAATACTAAAGCTGGTTATTGAAAAATGCTGTTGAAGTCTGCTGCTGATGGTACTGTGAAAGTGATTGGCTAATTCTCTCTTAATGTGCTGAAAGTGATGACTTAAAGTGGGTGCTAGAATGGTCACTTTCTTTTTTTTGTGTGTGTGGTACTAGGGATTGAACCCAGGGTCATTCTACATCTGGGCTACACCAGCAGCCCTATTTTTTTTTTATCCTTTATTTTGAAACAGGGTCTCACTAAGTTGCGGAGGGCCTCACTAAGTAGCTGAGGCTGGCCGCAAACCCGGATCCTCCGGTCTCAGCCTCTCAAGTACTAGGATTATAAGCGTGCGCCACCATGCCCAGCAGAATGGTCACTTTCTTGATGTTGCACTGCTAGGACTCTGAATGGCTGTGAGGTGGAGGATGGGACAGTCTTCTCCTCTCCCTCTCGCTTGGCTGGCATGTCTCATTCCAGATCTGACGACTCATAGACATTGCTACGAAATGTATCATAGACCATGAGTCACCGTGAAAGGACAAGTGTGTAAATGGCTGTACCAATGGAAAACCCTCGGCCCGTCCTCCCCTTTCTTCCTGGGACAAGACTTCAGTTCTTTCTCTCTGATTCATATCCTGAGGAAGTTGACATGGCACAAGATTGCTGTGTTCAATAAAAAAAATTAAATTAAAAAAAAAGGTCTCCAACCCACACATTGAGAACATCAGCATTTTATGATCCAGATAATTTGTTATCATCCCTAGAAAGTCTTTCCTTCCAAAGAACTTGGTGCCGTGTAAGATAGGCAAAGCAGTCAGAATGCCATTCATACAATGGAAAGCTCTCCATCAAATCCCTTCAGCCAGCACATCTACCAAGTACATCTGCCATGGCGCCAGTTTTGAAGGTAGGAATTAACAGGGGAAAGAATCGAAGTTGATTTGAGCCTTTTTTTTTTATTGGTACATTATAATCATACATCTTGATGAAGTTCAGGGTGATAGAGGCACACATGCACACGATGCTCGTTGAGCCCTCTCCCAGTTCCCACTCCACTCCCTCTCCCTCCCCACCTTCCCATGCTCAACACAGCGATTGACTTTGATAAGCTTGTGCGTGTGTATCATATCCATTGATGTGAGCCTTGGAAGTAAAGCATGCTCAGTGCCCCTCCCTATTAAAAGTGAAATTGATCAAGGGCTTGCCAGTTAGCAGGTTCCATTCCAAGTTTTCCACGCATTATTTCATTGAATCCAAACATCTGCATGAAATAAATCCTATTATGGACCCTAGCTCACAGATGAGAGAATGGGGCTCAGAGAGGCTAACTTGTTCAAGATGGTACAACAAATAAGGAGAGATGAGATTCAAACCCAGAACTGTTTGACACCAGAACCTAAATATGGATTCCTCATTTAGTCCCTCAGTGAAAGGCAGATATAGTATTGCCACTGTGTAATGAGAAGCTAAGATAAGTAACTTGGTCACGTGCATAGAGATTATGAATGTTTTTTGGTCTGAGATCTGAACTCAGGTCACACAGGCTTCAGAATTCATGATTTGGTCATATCAATACAAACCCAGAACAGAAATAGATATCCTCACATTCACACACTGCATTTTTTTTTTTTTGGTACTGGAGATTGCACCCAGAGGCTTTCGACCTCCAAGCTATACCCCAGCCCTTTTTATTTTTTATTTTGAAACAAAGTCTCACTAAGTGACTGAGGCTGTCCTTGAACCTGTGATCCTCCGATCTTCCTGTCCCAGCCTCCCAAGAACTGGGATTACAGGCTTGTGCCATCACACCCAGCTTCCTGTCAATTATCCTTCAATCAACTCAAATAAACAAATGCCTACCTTGTACAGAACACGGCAGGTGAGACTTGAAAGACAGTATCAAAGAATTAAAATATTTAGTGCGAATGAATTAAATATATTTATCTTCAATGAATTTTAGCTGACAGAGAAGACACACAGAGGAAGGGACTGAAGTCAGTTGCACAGAATTATATCATTCTAGGTAAAAATAATGTCCTGTGAACTGAGTAAATTCTGAAGAGATACTGGGGAAGTAGTGTTTAGGGGAAAAGAAAGATCTAGGTGGAAGAGAGCTGCTTAGAGGAGCGATAAGGTGACACCTGGGGGGAGTGGAGTTGGCCACACTGCCTGGTATCTTCCTGGCTGCTTTGTGGGTAGAGTGAAAAAAATACTTTGGAGAGCCCATGGAAAGAAAATACGATCTTAGCACTTATTGGAAAGGTTCTATTAGAGATACGGCTCGCGATCACAGAGCAATGGAAAGGTTGAAGAAGAGGAAAGAATTTTTCTGTGATTACAGTTAGAACTACTAGCAATTACTCTTTCCCTTGGCTAGTCGGTTTCCATAGGGTCCCATAAAATATGAACTATAAAAGTTATAAATCAAATCCAAACTCATTCTTCATAAGGAAAGGCAAAAGGGCAGAGGGGAGAGAGAAGAAGATTCAATTTCAACATTTTCAAGGGATTTTCCATGACAGCTATGCAGTTTAATGGGAAAGAAGAAATTTAAAAGAAAATAATTTTGGAGTTAGGCGTAGTGACACACGCCTGTAATCCCAGTACTTGGGAGGCTGAGAGAGGAGGATTACAGGTTTGAGGCCAGCCTCATCAACTTAGCAAGACTCTCAGCAATTTAGCCAGCCCTGTTTCAAAGTAAAAAGGGCTGTGGGTATAGTTTGGAAGTAGAATGCCCCTGGGTTCAATCCCCAGTACCACCCAAAAAAAAAAAAATTAACTTTGGAAATAGAGCATTTCGGATGAGTGGATTCAAATATTGATTGTCTGTTTCAGTCCCCGCCCCCACAGACTTCCAATTTAAAAAAGAATGCGCTGTTAAAAAGAACTCTTGGGATGGTGAGCATATATTCCCTATTTACAAGATTTATCTAAGCCATGTTCTACTTTTCTCTTTTTTTGTATTTTTTCTTTTTTTAATTGGTGCATTATGGTGGGATTCATTGTTACAAATTTGTAAATTTCTTCCACCTAAGATATGAACATCAACCTTCAATAAGACTATATATTTACTGAGACTGCTCTAAGAATGGCCCTTTCCTACTATCTAGGAACAAGAGGTACTTGAGAAATTAATGAGCACTACTAAATAAAACAGTTCTAGCCAGGCGTGGTGGCGCACGCTTGTAATCCCAGTACTTTGGGGGGCGGAGACCGGAGGATCTGGGTTCGCGGATAGCCTCAGCTCTCTCTGTCTCTCTTTCTCTCTCTCTCTCTCTCTCTCTCTCTCTCTCTCTCTCTCTCTCCTTAGTGAGGCCCTCCACAACTTCATGAGACACGGTTTCAAAATAAAGTATAAAAAATAGGGCTGGGGGTGTGTAGCGCGGAGGTAGAACGCCCCTGGGTTCAATCTCCGGTACCGCAAAAAAATAAAATAAAATAAAATAAAAAATAAAATAAAAGAGTTCTAAAGTCAAATAATTTTGGGAAAGCTGAGTTCAAATATTTTATTTTGTAGTCTCAGATCTGTCTCTGTGCATTCTATTCTATATCCACAATGGGGAAACACTCAGCATTTCATCATCATCATCATTATTATTATTATTATTATTATTTGATACTAGGAATTGAACCCAGGGGCATGCTACCTCCAAGCTACAGCCCCAGACCTTTTTAAGTTTTAATTTTAAATAGGGTCTCCCCAAGTTGTTGAGGGCCTCACTAAGTTGCTGAAGCTGGTCTTGAACTTGCTATCCTCCTGTCTCAGCCTCCCAAGTACTGGGATGACAGACGGGCGCCAAGTCACCTAGCCATATTCAGCATTTCTTAAACCTGTCTGACCACAGAACACCTTGTTTTGTGGAACTCCTATTGATAGCTCGTAGACCTCCTGTTCTAAGAAAAGAACCATGTGCTCCTTCCTTGCATAGATTTTGGGACGGCAACTCCTAGTAGAGTTAGATCGAGGTGGATGGAGGAATAGGTGGAGAGGACTTCCGACGGGCCGTGACTTGGCCGGTAGCTGGGAGCGCAGGGCCTCCACCTCTCCGGATTCATCAGTGACAGGAGGGAGAGATAAGCCTCCACAGTGTCACTGCGTGCTTCTCAGAGCTGGCTTTGCAGCAGCATGGAGGAGAACTGGGATCATTCTCCTGTGTACTGTTCAGCTCAGCATGGACGTCCATGGGGACTGAGTGACACAGGCAGCTTTCCTCTTGCAGAAGGACCAGGGCTCTGAAGGAGCGCAAGGGGTGGAAGATACTTGCGCGCTGGGCCTGAACTCAACGTCAATCACAGTTTAGGGTTTCACCCACAGCCTTTGACACACACCCAAAAGAGTGCAGATTCCTTCTGCAGATCATTTATCTATTGGATGCACCTGCCTGCCCTCTCCCACACCTGACCAGAGGGCAAGACTGACCCACAGGGAGGATACTGGAGTCACACTTCTCTACAGACCACTTACATGAGTAGGACTTGAAAACACTACCAGTTAGCCGGGCATGGTGGCACACACCCGTCATCCCAGTACTTGCAAGGCTAACACAGGAGGATCACAGGTTTGAGGCCAGCCTCAGCAACTTAGTGAGACCCTCAGCAACTTAGGAAGACCCTGTTTCAAAATTAAAAAATAAAATAGAATGCACCTAGGTTCAATCCCCAGTACCAAAAAAAAAAGAATTAATGAAAAAAGAACAAAAAACAAAACACCGCCAGTGCTTATCCCCATTTACAGAAGAGGGAATGGGGACTCGGAGGGGTAGACTACACGCATTGTGTTTCAGAACTTCCGTCTACAGGAGCATGCACCTTAAACTACTTAATTCCTAGCACACCGCAAGTTCAGCCAAGTGAGACTGCCTACCCTGGCTATCTTTGGAGTCAGGTAAGTATAAAAACTGGGGTCAGCTCGTTAACATCTTACGCATTTTGCAACAGCACTGTCCAAGATTTTTACCTGCTTAGGAAAATTCACATACTTTTTCATTTTATTTTTAATATGCTTTTATTGGTGAAATTGTAATTATACATCATATTGAAGTTGTGTGTATGTAAATATCACATCTTTCCATGTAACCATACTTAGACATCTTTTCATGTCTTCCAAATACCCCCTGTCAATTAAGAATTATCTTTTACATATAAACCTATTTAAAGGATAACTCATTTGTATAATGCTTTAGAGTTTAGTAAGTACTTCCATTTATGTGCCTTATTTTATCCTCACTATAACTCTGAGAGATGGATCTGAATTTCTTCATTTTATGATGCAGAAATTGGAGATCGAGAAACTATCACCAAGCTAAGAGCTGACAGGGCGAGTGTGAAGCCCAGATGTTCTGATTTCGGGTTTCGCACCATCCACTCCTCATGAAGTGAGTCGAAACCCACATTTCCTGAGAGACTCCAGGATAAGTCCATGCTGAGCCTTATCTTTTTCTGTACTACTCGTGCATTGTACTGTAAAATCAGCACTTCATTGGAAACGGCCTTATTTTCTAACCATTCTGTGTGTTTCTTGTGTGTCTCACTCACACATAAGCCTTTGATGACGACTCACTTTTGGGTACCCTCCAGCTTTCCTATATTGTTCTACTGTAAAGAAACTCTCTCCCCAGTCCCACAACCAGGCTCACTCGAATTCAGCAGGACTCAGCAGAGGTCAGGGGCTTCAGCATCCTTGCTCCAGGGAGGAGGCTCTGTGCGTTGCCATAGCACCCAGTGCTCAGACACTGTACTTAACCCCCCTTTTTTTGGATACTGGTGATTGAACTTAGGGGTGTTCTACCTCTGAACTAGACCCTAGCCCTATTTTTAAAATTGTTTTGGGGGGTACTGGAAGTTGAACCTAGAGGCATTCTACCTCCAAGCTGCACCCCAGCTCTGGTTTCGTTTTTGTTTTTGTTTTGAAACAGGGTTTTGCTGAGTTGCTGAGGCTGGCCTCAAATCTGCAATCCCACATCCCACAGTCTCAGCCTCCCAAGTACTAGGATTACAGGCCTGCGCCACCAAGCCCAGCCCTACCTCGAGAGCAGGAATCTTGTCTGACTCCTCTTGCAATTCCCAGAACCTAGCAGGTAGTAGACTGTCAAAAATTAATGCATAATTAAATAAATAAAACCAAGTAATGCAGTTAGCACCTTTAAGGATTTCCCAGTCAGTGGGGGGGGGGTAGAGAAAAACCTATAAAGAAACCATGACAAGCACCGTGAGCAGCTGTACTTCCCAGGTGCAGGTGGGTTCAAGGTACGTTGGGAACTGAGACAGGAAGGGTCCCTGCTGCTTCCCTGGCAGTCAGGCCTCAGAGAAAGCAAAGGAACAGGGTCTTGAAAGGAGAGCAGAAAGTTACCAAAAAATGTTCACGGAGCCCAGAGAAGTGTGGGAGTGGGTGGCAGAAGGGGAAGACCAGCTTACCCAGGGCACTATAGTATGTATGTATGTATGTATTTTGTGGTACTAGGGATTGAACCCAGGGGTATTCTACCTCCAAGCTACACTCTCAGCATTCTTTAAAATTTTTTTGTTTTGAAACAGGGTCTGGCTAGGCTTCTCAGAGTCTCCCTACGCTGCTGAGACTGGCCCAGAACTTGCGATCCTCCCATCTCAGCCTCCCAAGTACTGGGATTACAGGCGTGCGCCATCATGCCTGGCCTGGCTGGCTCTCTTTTATTTTGACTGCACAGTACAGCAACCCTTTCTTTGGGGAAGCCGTCTTTCCTTCCACCCATATTATTGGTTCTAATGTGGCTGCCAGGCTGGGTGTGGTGGTGCACGCTTGTAATCCCAGTACTTGGGAGGCTGAGACCGGAGGACCCGGGTTCGCGGCCAGCCTCAGCTACTTAGTGAGGCCCTCCGCAACTTTGTGAGACCCAGTTTCAAAATAAAGGATAAAAAAATAGGACCGGGGGGTGTAGCTCGGAGGTGGAACGCCCTTGGGTTCAATCCCCGGTACCGCAAAAAAAAAAAAAATAATGTGGCTGCCAGTCATCCATCTGGTCTTCCTGACTCAGAGGACTTCTAGAGATATTGCAGATTTCTCCAGCCTCTTGGAGGAAGCAGAGCTGAGAGAATAAGGATGTCCCAGAGAGAGAGAAGCCAAGAACAAAGTGGAAGGAGGAGTGGGAGCCCTGGATCCTGGAAATTTCAAGAGCCTGGTGTAATTTCAGGAACTTCCAGCTCTACTTGGAGTTTGTTTTCTTAACCTAAACTAAATCAAGCTGGGTTCCTGTCACTTGCAAACCCCAGAGTCCTGACCAACACTAAGATCTTAGGAGCATCTCTTAACATATGCACATAGACACTGGCACAGAGGGGCCGCTGGAGATTGTGTTCCTCATGTGCAACTTTTTCTCACCCTCTATCTCGATCCCTTTATTTAAAGATGGAGACAGAGCCAGGCGAGGTGGCACATGCCTGTAATCCCAGCACTTGGAGGCTGAGAAGGAGGACTGCAGTTTCGAGGCTAGCCTTAGCAATTTGGTGAGACTCTCAGCAACCTAGCTAGACCCTGTTTCAAAACAAAAAATAAAAAGGGCTGGGGGTAGAATGCCCCTGAGTTCAATCCCCAGTACCACTAAATAAACAAAAAAATGAATATACACACAGATGGAGACGCAGGCTAAGTCCCTATTCTAAAGCCTCCCATCCTACACATACAATTAACTTAGAACCAGAATTTTCTTCCCAGAACAGTTGTTCTACCCCCCAAAGACTGCTTCCCTCCCTATCTGCTAGTTAATTAGCCTCAAGGTAAGAGGTGATCATACGGTTCATATAAGGTGAAAAAAGTCAAAATGGACAAAGAGTTTATACCATGACTCTAAAGCAATGACCTTATTATTTTTTAATTCATTCAAGGAATATTCCAGATGCGCACCTGCTTCTGTGGGAGGCCAGTATTTGGAGACAAACAGGGCAGGCTCTGTGACCTTAAATAGTTCACCAAGCAGAATAAGAGCTAGCAGAACTTACCAGGGCCCATATACCTCAAATTGGCCATCTGGGAGTAAATGTACTTATTACTTTTGCAATTTCTGGTAAGTCCCTTTTGAACCAGTTATGAGGCAAACAAAAACATCAGCTCACAATTTTACTGCTGTGTTTAAATTCATTTTTAATTAAAAAAATGGTCTCATCTAGCTGGACCAGTTGGATGTGGCACTTGGTTATTTTTGAAAACACAAAACAGCCTAGAAAGACAATTACTTTCTCCCACTAAGTCTATTAAAAGAATAAGCTGTAGGTTCTGAGGTCTGCTGTGAAATAGGAGGTTCAAAGATGCTTGCCCCAGGCGAGGCAGCCTTACTGCCCTGGAGGGAACTGTACGATTCAGAACAGGTACTTCTTTAAGCATTTGTTAAAATAATGAGCTCTAGAATTTATATTAACTTTCCAGACAGGCATATATCTGCCCAGAGGCAGGTACCAGGATCACCTTAAGTCACCTTGAGTCTCTTCCAGGTCTGTAATTCTGCGATAGCTTGTGCTGGATTTCTCCAAGACTGCGATGGGCGGAAGAGCTATTTCTGTCCCAGTTCCTTTGCTTATATAGGTCAAATCCCATTCCAATGAGTACCATAACAATAACCATCTCGTGACCCGGTTATTTTAGACAACCTGATATAACGAGAATCAAGTATAACTCCAAGCCAGAGCTGGCTGTTACAGAATGTGACCTGAATATTAGTTAAGCAAGGAGGTGACTGATGTGGTACATTTTTTTTTTATCTTCATGACCCTGGACCGTTATAGAGCAGTCAGGTTAAAGACACAAAAAATTATCAATGAGTCCAAACCACTGTACTCAAACCCCTCCCTGAATCCCTGATTCTACTGGCCTGATGGAGACTACAGTCCCAGTGAGGTGACGTTCCATTAAGAATGGTAGCTAGGGCAGCCCACGCCAGCCAGAGAGCAGCAGGGCAGTTTGCCCGTCCTGATCCAGGCTATTCAAAGCCCTCCTGTCATATTGAATACCCCCACGCCTGAGGATTCTTTCTCCATCCTTTCCCATGGAGATGGATTCGTGTTTCTTTTTGCATGCATCATCATCATCATTATTATTATTAATCATTATTAGCACTGGGGATGGAATCCAGGGACGTTCTACCTCTGAGCTGCATCCCGGCCCATTTTTTGTTTTGTTTTCTGAAACAGGGTCTTGCTAGGTTGCTGAGAGTCTCTCTATGTTGCTGAGGCTGTCCTCAAACCTGTGATCCTCTTGTCTCAGCCTTCCAAGTACTGGGATTGCAGGTGTGGGCCCCACGCTGGCCATATACATTATTCTTGCTTAGAATAAGGTGCTAGTTGCTGATCTCTGAAATATTCCTTATAATATCTTAGTCCTCTCACTAGAATGTAGTTCCACAAAGGCGTGAAATCTGATGTCTAGAAGAGTGCATAGCACAGAATAAGTGCCTCATAATTATTTGTTGAATTAATAATGAAAAGTGATGAACAGCTATTCAATCCAGTCCCCGTGCTTCCCTCCCGAAGCATTATGGGTATTTTCCTCTATGGGTCCTTCAGGACTCTATGCATTTCTCTATTGTAATACTTAGGGGATACTCTATTATTTATATCTGCTTTAGTAACTAAATCGGAGAATATTTTATAGCAGGAACTATATTTTATAACACTATATTCTTTGTGCCTAAAATAGTAGGCGTTCAATAAATGTGCCTTGCTTGAACAACTGAAAGAATGGATAGAAATGTTTCCCTTG
>PVJS01043894.1:0-16883 GCA_004027185.1 Glis glis | reverse complement strand
AACCATTCTAAACTTTCTTTTTGTGTGTGTGTGTGTGTGTGTGTGTGTGTGTTACCGGGGATTGAACCCAGAGGCATTCTACCTTCAAGCTCTACACCCGGCTCTCTTTTTTATACTTTATTTTGAAACCAGGTCTCGCGCAGTTGCAGAGGACCTCACTAAGTAGCTGAGGCTGGCCACAAACCCAGATCCTCCAGTCTCAGCCTCCCAATTACTGGGATTACAAACGTGCGCTACCACGCCCAGCTAAAACCATTCTAAACTTTCTTTTTTTTTTTTTTGCGGTACCGGGGATTGAACGCAGGGGCGTTCTACCTCCGCGCTACGCCCCCGGCCCTATTTTTTATACTTTATTTTGAAACCGGGTCTCACGAAGTTGCGGAGGGCCTCACTAAGGAGAGAGAGAGACAGAGAGACAGAGAGACAGGGAGAGAGAGAGCAAGAGAGCTGAGGCTGGCCGTGAACCCGGATCCTCCAGTCTCCGCCTCCCAAAGTACTGGGATTACAAGCATGTGCCACCACGCCCGGCTTCATTCTAAACTTTCTAAATCCACTCTCTCATTCAAAGTCTGTGTTACTGAATACATTGGGTTTGCTTTTTAATAGTTGATTTTAGAACAGTTTAGGGCTTTCTAGGTCAAAGAGTGTTAGCAGCTGGATGGGGTGGCACATGCCTGTAATCCCAGCTACCTGGGAGGCTGAGAAAAGAGGATCGCAAGTTCAAGGCCAGCCTGAGAAATTTAGCCATACACTGTCTCAAAACAATATTTTAAGCCGGGTGTGGTGGTGCACACTTGTAATCCCAGTACTTGAGAGGCTGAGACAGGAGGATTGCAGGTTCGTGGCCAGCCTCAGCTATTTAGTGAGTCCCTCCGCAACTTAGTGAAAAAAAAATAGGGCTGGAGGTGTAGCTCAGAGGTAGAATGCCCCTGGGTTCCATCCCCAGTACCACACACACAAAAAAAAAAAAAAAATTAAAAAGGGCTGGGGATGTGGGGATGTAGTTTAATGGTAGAGTGTCCCTGAGTTTGATCTTCAGTAACACACACACACACACACACACACAGTAAATGCTAAGCAGAAATCTTCCCAAGCCTCCACAATCTAGTATTGTATTATAAATCAGGAAAAGTAACTCAAAGCAACCACACTCATAAGAGACTGATGCAATTATTTGAATAGCAATTTATTAATTTAGAAGAATAAGGATAGTGCTCCAAGACCATAAAATATCATTGTTCCCTACCCAGGAAAGCCCCTTCCCCCGGTAGAAGACAAAGAACTCATCAGCAATCAGCAAGGAGCTTGGCAGGCATGGAGTTAGTCTTGAGGACCACTTCACCTAGCCACGGTGAGGACTGCCAAGCATCACCCTGGTGAAAGGCTCATACCAAATGTAGTATCTGCCAATCTCTGCTTTTTTTTGGGGGGGTGCTGCTGCTTAGCCTTGCACACACTAAGCACATGCTCCGTCACTGTGCTATACCCCAACCCACCTCTGCAGTTTTGAGCTTCCCTTTTTTAGAGCGCCAATTGACCATTCTTCTTTGATTCATATCAACTTTATTTGAGCCACACTCCAGTTGATTCTACTCTTACTTACTCAATTATAATCACAATCCAGTCCTGCCTTCTCAAAGTTTCACTGGGCTCCGATGATAGAAATTTGTGTGTGATCCCAAACTCCTCACGTGTTTACTTACATCCTGCCCTCCACTGGAGGCTAATCTCACACTTTCTGTATGGGTTTTACTAGGTAACCCACAAAAACGGCCATATTTCCCTAATGGTCAAATTCAAAGACACCCCTCATAGATACTATCAAGAACTACTCAGAAGGGAACTCACTTGAACCGTGAATTTATATGACAGTGGCGAAAGAAAAGGTGATTAATTCATGATGAATTAATGTGTGTGTGTGTGTGTGTGTGTGTGTGTGAGTGTGTGTGTGTGTGTGTGTTACTAGGGATTGAACTCAGGGGTATTCCACCTCCAAGCTACACCCTCAGTCCTTTTTATTTATTTATTTTTATTTTTGTTTTGAAATAGGGTCTCGCTAGGTTGCTGAGAGTCTTGTTAAATTGCTCAGGCTGCTGGATGTGGTGGCGCACGCTTGTAATCCCAGTACTTGGGAGGCTGAAACAGGATTGCAGGTTCCCAGCCAGCCTCAGCTACTTAGTGAGGCCCTCCGCAACTTAATGAGACCCTGTTTCAAAATAAAGAACAAAAAATAGGGTTTGGAGTGTAGCTCGGAGTTAGAATGCCCCTGGGTTCAATCCCCAGATCTGCAAAAAAAAGAATGAAAAACCGGGTGTGGTGGCGCACGCTTGTAATCCCAGTACTTGGGAGGTGGAGACCGAAGGATCCGGGTTTGCAGCCAGCCTCAGTTACTTAGTGAGGCCCTCCACAACTTCGCAAGACCCAGTTTCAAAATAAAAAAGTATAAAAAATAGGGCTGGGGGTGTAGCTCGGAGGTAGAATGCCTCTGGGTTCCATCCCCGGTACCGCAAAAAAAAAAAAAAAGAATAAAAAATAGGGCTGGGGGTAGAATGCCAAGTTCAATCCCCAGTACCACACACACACACACAAAAATTGCTCAGGCTGGTCTTGAACCTGTGATTCTCCTGTCTCAGCCGCCTAAGTACTGGGATCACAGGCTTGCACCGCCACACTCAGCTGTAATAAATTTTGGGGGGGTACTGGGGATGAACCTGGAGCATTCTACCTCCACGATGCACCCCTGGTCCTATCTATCTATTTATTTATTTATTTATTTATTTATTTATTTACTGTTTTGAAACAGGGTCTCGCTATGTTACTGAGGCTGGTCTTGAACCTGCAATCCTCCTGTCTCAGCCTCCCAAGTACTGGGATTACAGGTGTGTGCCACCATTCCTGGGCTCTCTTCATATCTGTGTTCCTCCTTTTCTTTGCTCCTTCCTTCCAGTATTTCTTTAATTATTCTGCCCTCCCCCCCTTTTCTTCTTTCTGTGATTCTCCTTGCTAGTCTCTTTGCTTATTCTTCTATCTCAATGCACATATCTTTTTTTTTGGCGGTACCGGGGATTGAACCCAGGGGCATTCTACCTCCGAGCTACACCCCTAGCCCTATTTTTTTATTCTTTATTTTGAAACAGGGTCTCACTAAGTTGCGGAGGCCTCACTAAGTAGCTGAGGCTGACTGCGAATGCGCCACCACGCCCGGGTCTCAATGCACATTTCTGATTTGGACTCATCCTACCAGTCTCTGCCTATCGTTACTGTCAGTCTCCGTCTTTGTGTTCTGCACTGTAGCTGTTTGTCCTTTGTCTTTCTGCCTATCTCCAACTCAGTATATTTCCTGCTTCTCTCCTTCGTCAGTGAATCTTTCCATTGACTGCCTCTGCCTTCTGCCTTCTCTCAGCTCCCCTGACTACTCCCCCTCATCTCTATTTCCACCTCCCTCTCCTCACTCTGCTAATCTCTGGATCTGTACCTCCATCTCTCCTGAGTCTGCTTGTTCTTCCTTGTCACTCACTCTCAATATTTTGCTGTCTAGATTAGCCATGCCTTCCCCTCCTGGCACTCCTTTTTCTCTGCCTTTATTCCCATTTTTCTTGTCCTCTTTTTTTGCAGTACTAGGGATTGAACCCAAGGATATTCTACCTCCGAGCTACACCCCAGCCCCATTTTTTTTGTTCTTTATTTTTTTGTTTTGTTTTTGCAGTACCGGGGATTGAACCCAGGGACGTTCTACCTCCAAGCTACACCCCCGGCCCTATTTTTTATACTTTATTTTGAAACCGGGTCTCACGAGGTTGCGGAGGGCCTCACTAAGTAGAGAGAGAGAGAGAGAGAGAGAGAGAGAGAGAGAGAGCTGAGGCTGGCCGCGAACCCGGATCCTCCGGTCTCCGCCTCCCAAAGTACTGGGATTACAAGCGTGCGCCACCACACCCGGCTTCAGCGCTCTCTTTAGAAGACAGCTCCCTTATTCTCCTATGAATCTACATTTTCTTTGAAAGGTCAGGAAAAGGGAAAAAGACAAAAATTCAAAAGTAGAAGTAGGTTAAGTACAAACTCAATACCTGTAATGTGGCTTTGAGAACCGAAGTATCAGCAGTAATTGCAGTGGCCTGGGTTCTTCTTCTGTCATTTGGCAACTGTAATACACAACCCTACTGGCAACAGAGAGCATCTCTTGTGCCCTTCTCCCACTGCCGGGATTTGGTAAGTGAGGTCTCTCTTCTTTCTAGACCCACCCTCTTCATACTAGATCTCTGATCCTAGTAGGACCTCATCTTCCCTCATCTGTCCCTATGCTAGAGCAGAGTTTCTGTTCCCACTAGTAGTTTCTTCAAGCTTCATGCCTTCAGCCATGTGTGTATGTGTGTGTGTGGGGAAGGTACTGGGGATTGAACCCAGGGGCATTTTACCTCTGAGCTATACCCCAAATTCTCTTTATTTATATATATATATATATATATATATATATATTTTTTTTTTTTTTGCAGTACTGGGGATTGAACCCAGGGGCATTCTACCTCCGAGTTACACCCCCAGCCCTATTTCTTTATTCTTTATTTTGAAACAGGGTCTCACTAAGTTGCAGAGGGCTTCACTAAGTAGCTGAGGCTGGCCATGAACCTGGATCCTCCTGTCTCAGCCTCGCAAGTTCTGGGATTACAAGCGTGCGCCACCATGCCCGGTTTATTTATATTATTAAAAAAATTTTTTTGCAGTACTGGGGATGGAACCCAGGGGCATTCTACCTCTGAGCTACACCCCCAGCCTTATTTTTTATTCTTTATTTTGAAACAGGGTCTCACTAAGTTGCAAAGGGCCTCACTAAGTAGCTGAGGCTGGCCGCGAACCCAGATCCTCCGGTCTCAGCCTCCCAGGTACTGGGATTACAAGTGTGCACCACCATGCCTGGCTCGTATTATTATTATTATTATTGTTGTTGTTGTTGTTGTTGTGTGATGCTAGGGATTGAACCTAGGGGCATTCTACCTCTGAGCTACACCCCTAGCCCTTTTTATTTCTTATTTGGAAACAGGGTCTTGCTAAGTTAGGCTGAGAGCCTCACTCGGTTGGGGTCTTGTTTAGTGAGGCTGAGAGCTCACTAAGTTGCTGAGGCTGGCTTTGAACCTGTGATTCCCCTGTCTCAGTCTCCCAAGTACTGGGATTACAGCCATGCGCCACCACGCCTGGCTATTTTTGTTTTGAAACAGGGTTTTGCTAGGTTGCTGAAAGTCTTGCTAAATTGCTGAGGCTGGTCTCAAACCTTCAATCCTATCTCAGACTCTTAAGTGCTGGGATTACAGGTGTGCGCCACCACACCTGGCTTCTTTCCATCCTTTATTGATGGCTCTAACTGTACCTCTTGAGTTCTTTTTCTGGAAAGGGTGGTCATCTGATGATGGAATTCAGTGAAAAGTAACCCAGGTTCCCACCTAGCCATCAATATCAGCATTTCTTCTTAGATCCTAGGAAGGGGGAGGGAGGTGAATTAGCTGGAAGAGAACCTGAGATATTGATATTGCAGTCCAGCATTCTCCCCACCCCCGTGGTGGACTGTGCAGTAAAGACCACTATCTCTAGCTGGGAGTGGTGGCGCATGCCTGTAATCCCAGTACTTGGGAGGCTGAGATAGGAGGATCACAGGTTCGAGACCAGCCTTAGTAATTTAGAGAGACTCTCAGCCACCTAGTGAGACCCTGTTTCAAAACAAAAGATAAGCTGGGTGGGTTGCGCGCGCGTGCGCGCTCTCTCTCTCTCTGTCTCTCTCTCTCTCTCTCCCTGTCTCTCTCTCTCTCTCTCTCTACTTAGTGAGGCCCTCCGCAACTTCGTGAGACCCGGTTTCAAAATAAAGTATAAAAAAATAGGGCCAGGGGCGTAGGGCAGAGGTAGAATGCCCCTGTGTTCAATCCCCAGTACTGCAAAAAACAAAAACAAACAAACAAACAAACAAAAGATAAAAAGGGCAGGGAGAAGAGCTTGGAGGTAGAATGCCCCTGGGTTCAATCCTCAGTACCAAAAGAAAAAAAAAAAAGGACCACCATCTCCCATCTCCTTAACCTGGCCCCACCTCCCCCAGGGCTAGCAGAAGAGGAACCTGCCATTTCTCTCTAGGCTTTTAGCCTGAGAGTGGAATTGTGCCTGGAGACAGGCTCATCATCACAACATGTCCTGGTCCCCCTGATCTCCTTGTGCCCAAGGATGGGTGAGACCGAAGGACATCATTAACCAGAATACGTATACCCTGTGAGATGCTCATGGCACCCACAATGACCAGCCCAGTTCCACCAAGGACAACCAGAGCAACAGGCAACTGGTGGCGTTGCCGGAACAACCATAGACTCATCCACCCCAGTGGTATCAGGCGGAAGATGGCCAGGGTGGTCAGGGTGGCCCAGCTGGCCACATTGAAAGACAGGGATGGGGCCTTGTGAGAAAGCAGCAACAGCTTCCGCAGGTGCAAGCAGGCGGAGTTCAGCTCCAGGAGCAGAGACACCATCGAGAAGCCCACGTAGTGGCCAGACAGAACGGCGGTGCTGAGGCAGCTCACTACCTGGGAGCAGGGGTCAAGGTCAGAGGACCGTCCATGACCTGCACTCATTCATGTCCCAGTATCCCAGTCCTTCTACAAGGTGCTCCCAAGAATTTTGTGGGACCCCCCAAAACCTAACATTTACGCTTTCTCTTATCTTGGGGGCCTGAGCTGCTCTGGCCCAGAGGCTGTCTGGCTCTGGGGCTGCAGCATCTGCACAGTATCCCCCCCCCCACACACACACTCACACACAAGCTTGCATTCCTGGGTTTTCCTGCCCCATCCCCACACCCCACACCAGGGCTCCTCCTTCTCGGAAAAGCTCCATATTCAGTGTTTCTGTGATCAGCTGGACGGGGGATCCAAGCTCCTTGGACATTGCCCAGACTCCCAGCTGTGGCCAGCAGTCAACCCCTCCCCTGATTCAGCCTAAGATTGGGAGGATCAGGTGCCAACTGGGGACAGATAATCTGTGGGAAGTCAGAGGACAGAAAGCTGAAGAAAGGTTGGGGACCCCAAACTGGGCATGCCTCCCTTCCTGTCTGGCTTCTCCCTTTAGTGTCTCACCGCCAGATGGTGACAATGAAGGTCCCAGGCCTGGCCCAAGGTCTGGTTCCACATCAAGTCAACTCCATCGGCTAGGAAGTAACCTGCGGACATGGAGGATGTGTTAGACTTCCACAGAGCTGGTGCACAGCCAAGACAGGAGCCTTTAGCTTCCACTTCCCAATAGTTTGCCTCAGGACACCTCCAGAAACATTGAATTCCTGTGGAGGTGGGAGAGGGAGACCTGGAACTCTGGTTGGTTGGAAGGTCGCCCTCACTGGCCAGGTCTTCCCTGCAGACTCACCCACAGACACCGCCACCAGCAGCAGGGCCCAATGTGGGTGGCCATGAATTGGGTCGGCGGCCATCTGAGGATACAGCGACAGCCTGGAGGGAATGAGGGAGCTGGGGTCAGGCTCTCCAAGACCCCCACCCATTCTCCGGCTGGGCACCCTCCTCCCCCACTCACGCCCCTACTTCATTTCTTTTTTTCTTTACGGTACCAGGGATTGAACCCAGGGGCGTTCTACCTCCGAGCTACACCCCCGGCCCTATTTTTTATCCTTTATTTTGAAACCGGGTCTCACCAAGTTGCTGAGAGCCTCACTAAGTAGCTGAGGCTGGCCGCGAACCCGGATCTTCCGGTCTCAGCCTCCCAAGTACTGGGATTACAAGCGTGCGCCACCACGCCCGGCCTTTTCACGCCCCTACTTCAGTCCCAAACTTTGAAGGTCTCAATCAACTCCGAAGGTGTCCCTGGGTATTCTAACCTCAGCCTTCCACCCCCTCGCCCTAACTCCCGTGCTGTTCGAATCCCCAGGTCCCGCACCCGAGCAGCGCCCCGGCCCCGGTGAGCAGGCTGTGCAGCAGTGAGACAAAGGTGTTCCTCCACTTCCAGCGGTCCCGAACAGCAGATCCCGGCGTGGGCAGCACCTGCAGCCCCCAGTGCAGCCCCCGGAAGACGACGAAAGAGGCGCCGGTCACGAGGAGCCCGAGGGGCGCCATCGCCTGGAGGTCCAGCGAGGTCCTGATGGCCCCTTTGGCCCCTGCGCGCTCAGCCAGGACTCCTCCGAGGCCCCCAGCGGGATCCGCGGTCTGGTTCCGACAGGGTAGGTAGCTGGACTCTCCTTCCCGTCCCGCCCGCGAAATTTGCACTAACTTTCCCCGGTTGTCCACGCCCCCACCCCTCCGCTGGCCGGTGATTGGAGCAGCCCGTGGGGCCACCGCCCTTGCAGCCCAGGCAACCCAAGGCGTCCCGCCTCAGTGAGGGGGATGGCGGAGGGCCGGGGGGTATCGGTGTGGGGGCTTCTGAGCACCAAGCCTTGCAACCGAGCTCAGGGAGCCTTCCGGGAGGTCAATAGGGGTCTTTTTTTTTTTTTTTTTTTGCGGTACTGGGGATTGAACCCAGGGACATTCTACCTCCGAGCTACACCCCCTGGCCCTATTTTTTATACTTTATTTTGAAACCGGGTCTCACGAAGTTGCGGAGGGCCAATAGGGGTCTTTTCCAACTCCAAGTGTTACGAATTTCTCGGAGTTCCAAAAATGGGTCCCTGTTCTCACCTGACACTCCCGGGGCCCCACCCATTCACTTTTCACCTCTTCTCAGCTCTCATCTCTACATCTACCTACTGCTCATCCCTCCCTGCCCGCCCTCACTGCCCTGAAGGTAGAGGCCAGAGCCACCCACCCCCACTGGCCTAAACCTCGTCCCCGCACTGCCTCGTCTCTCCCTGGCAGTTGCAGGGGAGCCTTGTCGCCCTACTTTCTTGAAGTCGCCCCTGCCCCCCAAGGTTTCCAGGCCTTTGACTCATTCCAACACCTGTAATCCCAGGAGTCCTGGCCCCTTGTATAGCACCTCCCACACGGGAACGGCAGCCCCATTTTGGAGAAGCAACCCACTGGGCATCCCACCCTCCCATTTTAATTTTTTTTTTGCCCTACAGAGGCTATTAGGGAGGGAAGGCAAAAGGGAAGTTCTCAGCACTGCGGTCTTGGGAAGTACTCCCTCCCTCGGGGCTGGAACCTCTCCGTGGATGGGACAGTCCCTTTGAATCTGAGGGCAAGGGGAGGTAACAGGGTCACCTCAAGGTTGGGTCAAAATCAGCAGCAGGCCTGTTAGGATTCTAGAACCCTTCAGCCTTGAGAAGGAAGCCCACCCCAACCCCTCATCCTCTCTAGAGTGACAGGGTTTTACTGTTTTCCTTCTTTCTTACTCCACTCCACACCTCTTTAGCCAGCTGACAGCCAGTAAGTCAGAGCTTGCTTCCTTTATGCTGACAGGGTGGATTCTGGCTACTCTTAAAGAATGAAATTCATAAAGCTGGGGATGTAGCTCAGTGGTCAAGCACTTGTCCAGTATGTGTGACACCCCGGGTTTGGTCCCCCCAAAGAGTAAAGTACATAAAAGCCGGGCGTGGTGGTGCACGCTTGTAATCCCAGTACTTGGGAGGCTGAGACCGGAGGAGCCGGGTTCGTGGTCAGCCTCAGCTACTTAGAGAGGCCCTGTTTCAAAATAAAGAATAAAATATAGGGCTGGGGGTGTAGCCCGGAGGTAGAATGTCCCTGGGTTCAATCCCCGGTGCTGCAAAAAAAAAAAATAATAATAAAAATAAAGTACATAAACCAATAGGCACCCCAAACATTCTCACCAAGGGGTTGGGCACATTCTTTCCTTCTACACCCATTTCTCTAGAGATTTAAAAAATTACACTGATCTTTTACATTTTATTTACTGTATTAAGCAATACACACAAATTAATGTTGATAATTTGAAAATTATAGAAAAACCAAAGAGGAAAATTACATTTATTTCACCATTAGCTTTTTTTTTTTTTTTTTTTTGCGGTACTGGGGATTGAACCCAGGGGCATTCTACCTCTGAGCTACACCGCCAGTCCTATTTTTTTATTCTTTTTTTTGAAACGGTCTCACTAAATTGTGGAGGACCTCACTAAGTAACTGAGGTTGGCAACAAACCTTCAATCCTCCTGTCTCAGCCTCCCAAGTACTGGGATTACAAGTGTGTGCTACCACACCGGCTCACCATTGACATTTCTGAGTATGTCTTCAACCTGTTGTAAAAATTTATCATATATATACAAGTACATACCATATATATATTTCTTTTTGTGGAGCTGGGGATGGAACCCATGGCCTAGCACGTGCTAGGCAAGTGCTCTACCACTGAGCTATACCCCCAGCCCCACACTCATATTTAAAAAAGAATTGTTTATAAATAAAATTAATTTCACAAAATATGCACTATTTTTATAACCTTTTTAATATTCAAAAAGAATTTTTTTCTTTCCAGTCAAATGTTCTTTTACATGATTTAATAGGTGCACAGTACTCCACCATCTGGATGGATATACAATAATTTACTTAAGCAATCCCCTATTGCAAATTTTCATTACAGCAGAAAAGGAATGAATTCCAAATAGTTGCTTTCCATTTTTCTCTAGGCCTGAAATGAACAGTGTATAACTAAATCTTTAATTATTTGCTTAGGATAAATTCCCAAAAGTAGTTATGAAGTCAAAGGACATGAAACCTCTGAGGGTGTTTGATACATATTACTAAACTTCCATCCAGGCGTGGTGTACATGTCTGTAATCCCAGCACTTGGGAGGCTGAGACAGGAGGATTGAAGGTTCAAGGACAGACTCAGCAAATAGTGAGATTTTCATCAACCTAGTGAAACTGTTTTTCAAAAAAAAAAAAATAGGTCTGGGGTGTAGCTTGGCAGTAGAACACCCCTGGGTTCAATCCCCAGTACCGCACACACAAAACACACACACACACACAAAATTTATACTTCCAATGCAATGTATGTTCTTTTGACAATATTGGGTCTTATTTATTTCTGTTATAGCATGCTAAGGGGAAAATGCTCTCAGTGATATTTTGCTTCCTTTAATGACTAATGAAGATTATAGTTTTTTCATGGTTTTATTTCTTTTATGAATTTCCTGTATTAGGTCCTTTCATGGCTGGCTCATGCTTCTCAAGGCTGCTTAGATAAAAATTACAGGGTGGGGAGGAGCTGAAAGAATGAAGGTGAAGCTGCAGGACACTTCACTGTGGTCCCACGTCTCCGAGGAGGCAGAAGGGCTGGAAAGAAATGGTGAGTGATGTAGGAGATGGCTGGAAACTTGTCATTGGTGGAGGCTGGCTGTTCTCTCTTCTCGTGGGTGCTCCAGACTTTTATGGACCCCTCTGCCGGCTGCTGGACCTGTGCTCTCTAAGCCTGTCATTCAGTGGTCTTCAGCCTGCCTCTATGTTGACAGGCTGCCCTTCCTAACCTCAGTTCCACCACGATTCCACCAGGTAAAGATGGCAGAGCTACACACCCAGGGCTGGAGGGACAACTGTGGCCAGTGGAGCGAGGAAGGGAAGAAAGGACAGAGGCAATGTCTAGGGACAGAGCGAGCGATCTTTGTTGCAGCCTCTGAGTAGACTCAGTCTACCCACCCCCTCTACTACAGTTCCACACACATCCTGCCCCTCAGCTAAGGCTTCAGAGGGGCTGGGCTCAATGGTCTACTCTCCCGTGTCTTTCAGTTTTTCATAAATGGAGACTAGAATAGAGCTCCCTGCGCATGTCCTCCCACTAAACAGAACAATAGCCTCCTGTAGCTCCTGAACTTGGCTACCTTCTGTCAGGGAGACTGGGTCAAGGATGAACCATACCAGAGCCCAAGCCAAGCCCAAGAGTGAGAATGGATCAGGAGCTGGAGGTGGCAGCTTTAGACTGCCGAGGGTCCTGAAGGGGGTCATATCCTACAACCCATCGCCCCTGGTTGCTGGAGGGGAAAATTTCCTGCCTGCACAGGCCTGAACTGAGTCTCAGTCACTATCCCGGCAAGCAAAGGGAGAGAAGAAACAGCAGTGGCAGCTAGAACCCCAAGAGGGGTTCAAGTGCTACTCTGGGTAGTAGGGGAAGCCTTGGGGCACCCTTGCATGCTGGGAAGTCAGTGTAGAGACTGAGCTCCTACAGGCCTAACCCTGGACTTTCCCTCCAACTCCTCCCCTCCCCAGCCCAAAGGGCTGCAGTCAGGGATGGGGGAGGGACAACAATTTACATGAAGAACTGTTTTGTTCAGACCCACAGTGGGAGGAGTGCCCAGGCTCTGAGTCAGCACAGGTGTACTTCTGATTCCCTCCTACATACTCATTTGTGGGAGTCCCCACTTCACAGGTGGAGAAACAGGTGTAAAGTTCCCATATATGCAAGTACCCCTAAATCTAGAATCTGGGCCTGTCTAAGAAAATAAAGAGAAAAGGAAGAGCAGAGAGAAGACTACACCGGTCAGAGTTTTCCTGTCACCTTTCCCTTGAAGAATAAACTTACTTTGGACCTTACCTGGAAAGGCCAGTAGGGGGAGATTGGGAGATAAGGAAGGTAGGTCAAGAAGAAAATCTGGGTAAAGGGGTAGACAAGAGTTTCCTTCTCTCAGTTTCTTCTCATTGCCACACAAAGACCAACTAACCTTGGGTACTTCGAGCTACCTATTCCCCAATTCAGCCAGTGTGTCTAATCTAAATCTGGGCCTTTGCTGAGCCGATCTGGTGAAGGGTCTCCAACTAAGCAGGGTTCTCTTTCCCCAAAGCCAGTTCTGTCACCTTCCAGATGATAGGGAAAGCAGCTCCTCCTCCTCTTCCTCTTCCTCTTTGAAGTCAGGGGCAGAGGGCAACAGTTCTTCAACTGGCAGCTTTAGCTGGGTCAGGACATAAAGCTTGCCACTGAAGAACTACTGCGGCTCAGCCAGGTGAGGATATGGGAGGCACAGGCTCCTAAAAGGAAGGGGAAGAAAAATGGGAAAGATCTAAGAAGGGCTGTGTTACAGGGACACCATCCCACTGGCCATTGAAGCCCAGCCCCAGTAGACCTTCAGCCTTCTAATGAGGGGTTCTTGGCTCAGAGATGGGACTGCAGGAGCTCTTAAACACAGCAAGAAGCAAGAGGCAGATCCAAACAGACTTCCTTTGCCCCTTTTCATAGAACAGGAGCTACAGAAACCCTTAACAATCCACAGGGCACTCCCCATCTCCTGCATTAAAGAGGGTAGGGCATAGGACCCTGGACACACCCCACCGGTCAGTCAGGTATCAAGTGAGAAGTTGTACCTCAGGTCCAGAAATGTGAGTTCAGTGATCAGCCCAACTGACTGGTTCCCAGGGAATTCAGCTGAAAGGAGGGTTTGGGGGGCCTAGATTGGGAAGACTGAGAAGGGAGGAGGTCTAGAATTTGGAAGAAGGTCAGCAGAGGCTCCAGGGAACTGTGAGGGAGAGGACAGCCAACCTAAGGCTGGCAGGGAGGGAGGTACGGGCAGGGTGGCTGGGCAGCTTCCTCAGGACTCTCAGATGCCAGGCATTCCGTGTGCACATTCCGGGTACATCTGGTATGAATTCCAGGCTGTCTGCCGGCCCCTCCATGTCTGAACTTTGTTCCAAGTTCCAAGCCCCGCCCCCACAGTTCCAACGCATGAATCAGCAGGAAAAGTCAGGCCCTGCAGCATGGCCCAGGGAGGGGGCTGGGGGCGTGGCAGGCTTGAGGGCTGTGAGCTGGGGAGGGCGGGTTTGCCGCTGACACTCCGTCCAAGGGCATGGCCCATGCCAGACTGAGCGGCCAAGGCGATTTTGCCTTGGGATTTCCATACTCAGAGGGTAGAAAGATTAGGGTGGGGGTGGGGGTTTTCAAATTTCAAAAACCTCCTGGGAGGCATGAACTTTGTGGTGTCTTCCTTCGCCTATGTGACCAGTCCAACTCTGTCCAACTCTCCTCTGAGATGGCTCTGTTCTACCCACAGAATTCAGCGGCTCCTGAGAGTCTATGCCAAGCAGGTGCCCTTGGCTGTAGGGAGGGGTGGGCCCAGGGCACTGACCCTCTGACCAGCTGCTCCATCAACCCTTTGGCACCTTGACAGCCTCTAGCCCGGTCTGACAGCCAGGATGATAGGCCAAATGAGTTGGAGGCTGGAACTAAGGCCAGAGGGAGGTGGGGGCGATAGCCTAGCCTGAGGCCGTGGGGAGGGGCCAAGAGTTGGCCGGGAGGCGGGGAGAAAGAGAGCCCAGAGATGACTAACCCAGGCGCCCCACCCAGCCAGCCGGCTTCCCAGGCGGTCAGGGCCAGGCCTGGGCTAGGGGCCTCACACCCGGACAAGCTAGGGGAAGTGGAAAGGTGACCTTTCTTCGCCCAAGACGGCCAGTTAGGTGATGGTGGGGTTAGAGTTTCCAGGCGCTCCTCCTGCCCGCTTTCCCCCAGCCCCCGCCCAACCGCGGTGAAACCCTAACCTTTGGATTGCATAAGGCCCCCGCACCGCCGCCCCCTACTCCTCTCCCCTCCCCCCTTACATAACATCCCCCGGAGGGAATGAGAGGAGGGGCCGGCCCGCCCAGCGACCCCTTCCCTGCCAGGGAACTGTACAGGCCCTGACCCAGTGAGGGCCGGTAGAGGCAAAGCACCTCCCTGTTGCTCACTGGTCCAGCTCCTCCCCAAGCCAGAAGGTCGTCTCCCGTATTCTCAGACTAGAGGGCACCGGGGTTAGCAGCCCCCGGCCCTCCGGCCCCTCATCTTGTCCCCAGCTACACCGCCGGACCTTCCACCACGACTCCTTTCCCAGACTTTTTCTTTAAGCCTCCTGACATACTATTCCAGCCAGTCCAGGGCCCTCTCCCCCAGAGTGCCCCTGCCTCCGCCGCCCCCTCTCCCCTCCCCCGGAAGGGCAGGGTGTGGTCGCCAGGACCCCACTTTCCCCCATCACCCCGTTACCGCGATTCCCCCTGTGTGACCCGGTCCCCAGATCACACCCACCTGGTGCTGGGTGTGGGGGTTGCTGAGAGTTGGGGGAACAAATCACTGCGTCCGCTCCCCACGGCCCGCGGCGATGTCTCTTCCCAGCGCCCAGCGCACACCGGCTCCAGTCTCCGATCAGCTGGCGGCGTCGTGACGCACGTGTTGCGATTGCATCTCCCAGGGCCAATCACCACTCACTGCTGGGCGACGTGACCACACCCACTCGGGGGCGCCAGCACTTCTCCTTCGTCCCGCCCCTCCCGACGCCTTGGCTCTGATTGGCAAGGAAGCCACCCCTTCGCCTAGCGGAGTTGCGCTAAGCCACGCCCCTAATCTCACAAGCCGACCAATAGATGAAAAGGCGTGGCCAAGCCCTCCTTCTAAGCTACTTGTTGAGAAGAGAGTTACGTCAAAGCAGATTCTAAAGAGCAGAAGGAAGTAAAGGCGTGTGTGATTGCAATGCATACTGGTTAGTGTAGTTCTTGGCCTGACACTCTTACTCCCAGAATGCAGCGCGCTCTGTGAGTTGGCATTTTTAAACAGATCTCCGAATCCATCCCCGGGAAGTCCTTAAAGGGCTACAGCCCCACCTTTTTGGAACCGGGAGTGCTTCTTTTAGACAACCCAAAACGGATTCGCTGGCCTCCACAGGAGGAAATAGCTTTCTAAGGAAAGGTGGAGCAGGCAAAGCAGCAGGAGTGGGCAGAACTAAAGATGGAAATCAGCCCCCGGGGCAGCAGAGACTCTTCCGTGGGAGAACTCCCGAGGGCTTTTGGAGGCAGGAGGATTGCTCACCTCGCCCAGCCCCTGCTTTCTCTGGAGAGATCTAGTCCACCCCTGCTGGAGGGGGGGGGGCTTTTCTAACCAGAGGAGCCTTTTCTTGTAATGTCTAGTCCCAGTCGCAGAAGAGCACCAGCTTCCTAACAAAAGACTCATAGCAGTCTTCAGCTAGGAGGGAAGGCTTCCGGTCAGAAATTAGGGGATGGGCCGAATCAAAGTGCAGCTGGTGAGAAACCCCATCCTTTGAATAATCTCCATTCTGTCCCGCCCTCCAAAGCTCTTCACAGACTCAGGCCTACTTTGGGAAGATATTTCAAAGGTGGAGACCAATGAAGAGGTTTTTCCTTCCCCAGGGACCAATCAGAGTCTAGAGGGCGGGGGATGGGCAAAAACTGAAGTGAACCCAATGACTTGGCAAAAGCTGCTGAATTGCTTATTTAAAGGGACAAGCCTGGGACCCCTTGCCCACCTCACCACCATCACCAGAGGAACGTGTGGACAGGGATCCGTGACTTTCCTATAAGCTCCAAATTGAGGGTAAGGGTAACTGAATCTGAGAGATGAGCCTGGAGCTTGAAGCAGTCCCTTCTGGATTAAACACAGATTCCATCAGGTGATTGCTATGGTTCTGAGGAGCTCCAGAATTCCGAGTCTGTGTTCAGAACATTGTGCCTTTAAGGATACTTCCTGCTTTCCCCAGTAACAGCTGATTGTTGGAAAGTGTGACCTCAGGGGACAAATCAGCAGTTACCACATCCTCCTCCTCCTCGCTTGCCCTCCTCCATCCTCTTACCCACTGCTTCCCCTCCATGGGTGGTGAGGGAAAAAAGGA
The DNA here is from genome assembly GCA_004027185.1 of Glis glis. NCBI lineage: Eukaryota > Metazoa > Chordata > Mammalia > Rodentia > Gliridae > Glis > Glis glis. Next base: position 398 of record PVJS01043894.1, on the reverse strand, counting down.
AATGGAACCCCAAATATGAGGGACTTAGTTGTACGATATTTCTTCCTCCCCATCACTACAAGATTGCTTTCCTTCCCCCCTCCCCCATCTATTCTTTAGTTCTTCAGAGGTCCTGGGCCTGGAAGAGAGGTATTTCCTGTCAATACAGTCAGCTCAGGCCCACTCTCTCTGGTCTAGTGGGGAGGCCACTGTTGGGGATGCAGAATGGTGGCCAGCTTGGTGCATGGGCACTCCAAGAGAGCACTGGGGACAGTACAGTGAAACTGAGACCCAAGCCCTAAAGGAGAGAAAAGTCTATGGAAAGCAAACCTTCCCAGATCAGCTGCCCCCTAGTCCCTGTTCAAGTTGCTCCATCCTCCCCAAACACGGGCCTGCTGTGTGTGGTGAGGGGGGGGGGG
>PVJS01043893.1:0-16883 GCA_004027185.1 Glis glis | reverse complement strand
AAAAAAAAAAAAAAAAATTCTTTTACAAAACACCTTGAAGAACTAAGAGTTCTGAGTACTACATAGGTAACTGAATGTCTTTCCAATTGATTTAGAATCGAAGTTAAACAGAATTGGACATTTTATTCTACACATTGCTACAATGGCCAGTGTTGAAATTTGACTTTTGGCAAATGAATAAAGTGTTATAGAAATGCAAATAGAAAAGCCATTTGCTGTGGTTTGGATGAGTATCCCCAGAGGTCTACAGGTAAAAGCTTGATCCCCAGGATGATGTTAGTGAAAGCTGCTATGGGTCTTTAAGAGCCAGGGCCTGGTGGAAGATCTATAGGTCCTTGGGGTGTGTCCCCAAAGGAGATTGTAGGACTCCTATCTCTCAGCCTCTCTCTGTTACTGGCTGGATAGATAAGCAGTTTGCTCTGGCACATGCTCCCACTATGATGTGCTGCCAACCAGAGGACCAAACTAGTAAACTTAAACCTAGGACCATTTCCCAAATAAGATGCTGCACCTCAAATAGCATTTGAGTCTCAGAGTTGCAGAGACACCCAATCTGAGCCAATAAGCAGCTAATAAGGGTTGAATTACAAATCTGGCCTAGACACAGAAAGGTTTGCTTTTTTCTGACAGCTCAATCTATTTGAAATCATTTTAATTACTAATGCCTGGACTTGTATAACTTTGTAGAAATCCAATTTGCTTATATATTATTGATCAATCCATAACATAGAGGGGCTACTCTATCTTTCTTGGATAAATCATCTTTCTATCAAATGAGTCACCATTTAACTATGGTGTGCTCCACATATAGAAAGAACCCACTGCTTGTAGCACGAAGGAAGGAAAGTCAAATGAAAGGATTCAAACAGCTTGCAGCCTGAACTCTGCAAAGCTCAATCCCTCTTTTTCCTCTCCCTTGCTTTGATCCAAGTATCCATATTTTTTCTAGTTTCTAAATATAGAATATTATTTTCAATAGAATATAATTTCCATAGTGTTATACATGCATAGGGATTCATTGCATTTTTGAAAATCTGAGCAAATGTAAGTAAATGACTACAGTATGGGATGACCTGGACATCTACCTGAATGTCCACAAATCTGTTCACTCACAAGAGAAGGTCACATTAGTACTTCTAAGGAATTTCTGTAACTCTAAATTTAAGGTCTACATTTCTGTCAAAAATTATCTAGTTATGATTGTTAAATTGATAGAAGTTATTATTAATAAAACCACAAGGAAAGATACCCTTCTTGATCCTAGAAGCTAAAATATACAAGACTATATTTGAACATTTTTGCACTTGAAAATTAGACTTGTGCTAATTTTAGGCTAACAACATTTGGAAAATAACCACATGTAGGTCAAGATAGAACTTCAGAAATAATGTATTTCTATTTTGCTTTTTGTTTTAAACTTAAATATCCAAATTGTGAAGTTTATTGAAATGATTCCTAATATTGATATAAGAAAGAACATAGTAAAGTCATGTTCTGATTTAAAGAATTGCTGGTTTTGTTGAACCAACATTTTTTATTGAAGAGTAAGAGCTAAATCTTGGAAGTGACATGATTGGTGTGTTAAGATAGATTTTTTTTTTTTTTTTTTTGGTGGTGATACTGGGAATTGAACCCAGGGTATTCTACCTACAACCCCAGTCCTATTTTTATTTTTGAAACAAGGTCTCACTAGTTTGATGAGATTCTCACTACATGCTGAGGCTGTCCTTGAACCTGCAATCCTCCTGAATCAGCCTCAAAAGTACTGGAATTACAGGTGTGCACCACCACACCTGACTAAGATAGATCTTCACCTTTTTAGCGTAACACTTGAAGACAGGTTGGGCTAATTTTTAGGATCAAATGGCCTTTTCAATATAAAAGAAAAAAGATCAGAATTGTTAAAAACCTACAAAAACCTTTAAACTTTAAATGGCTCTAAATTTATCTATGTATACTAATCATAAATACATGGATTTCTTTACTTGTAAGATTTACTTTTTCCAGGCATTGTGGTGCATGCCTGCAATCCCGGTACTTGGGAGGCTGAGACAGGAGGATCACAGGTTTGAGGCTAGTCTCAGCAACTTAGCGAGACCCTGTTTCAAAATAAAAAATAAGATAGGGCTAGGGTATGGATCATAGGTAGAATGCCCCCTGAGCTCAGTCCATAATACCAATAAAATAAAAGAAAACGATTTACTTTTATTTCTAAAATGAAGAACTATGCCTTATAGTCTTCTTAACTCATTTTTTTCTTTTTTCTTTTGAAATTTCTTTATGTTTAAAAAGCTACAAGCACAGCAGGGAGCTACTCAACTAAACTGAACTCACCCTTTAAAAAGTGTTGTCACTGGCCATGAGAGACGGTGGCATTTTATTTTGTAAGCTTCAATCTTCCCCAGAAAATGAAAGACCAACTTTGAAGTTGACGTTTTCCCATAGCCTGTAAGTAGAAGATAGATAAGTAAAAGTTGAACTCGAGCTAACAGTCAATGACCTGAAAAAGAACAACTAGAGTCTAAGTGAAGCTCACCCTTGGGCCAGTCTGACACCTGCTGGAATGTCCAGATGTGCTGGGGCCCAGGACGACATCTGGATCCTACTTATATCAGGCTTAGCCCCACTTCTCTCAGCAAGTACCAGTTCATCCTATTTTGTTTTTTCAAATATTTAAAGTTTCATCTTGTACTGCAATATCCCTTAGCAAAATTACTCCTTGTTCTTCTTTGGGAATATCTGTCTGTGTTCCAAGGCTTTTTTGCATATAAAATATCATTGATAGAACTACTTTCTGGATAGCCCTGGACACAGAAAATAGATGACTGATGAATGGACTCTAAAAACAGTACTCGATAATGAACACAAGCATTGTCCTAACTGATTTTCTTCCTTTTGTGTCACATAATCATGAGACTCCCATGGCCTGTATCTTCCTTACTGCTTTGAATATTATGAAAACATTTCAAAGAACTGAAGGAACAAATTTGTTTGCCTTGGCACTCATATATCCCAAGTTAAATGACAGATTTTTTTCATGTGGAATAATTTTCATTTATATGTTTTTTCATAGACTGCTCCCTGGAAGTTGCTCACCATTATCTTGCTAATTTAAGCTTCTTGTGATCTGTGCCATCTTGAATTTTGTCATCATGTGATTTCAGAGTTATATTTATATTTGCTTTGCTCCTTCAGGGTTTAAATATCTGGATTTATTGAGCACTTACTATTCACAGACATTGTGCTAAAAGCTTGCCATATATTTTCTTACTTATCTCTCTCAATAACCTTATCTGAGAAGTCTTTATTAGTTAACCACATTTTACAAATATAAAAAATAAGACCTAGATCAAGCACCTTGTCCAAGGTTACACGGCTTACCCCATGAAGAATTGGAACTCAAGCTCAGATTGACGACAAAGTTCTAAAAGGGGAATTTTATCCAATTTCTCCATTCCTCCTGAACAAATCGTTTCAAAGAATATACTTGGAAAATATTAATAAACTAGAAATAAATTACCAGCTGTCATGATCCTCTCAGAGCTCACAGATTGCACCCTTCTACCATATAAATACACATCAACAACAAACATTTGGATATGCTCCAGTGTCAATTAAAAGAAAATACAGAATGAAGAACCCAACATGAGCATTTGAAACTTGCAATCATATTCCATGCTTGCCCTTTTCTTACTCCAAACTGGTGTCAACTAGGGGTTGCTTGTTGACTTTTTTTTTCCACTACATTGCAGGTCATGTTTGTCAAACATTTTTGTTTGCCTCTTATGTGACTGAAATGATCAAATGAATCAGTTGCCCTCCACTGGCATGCTGGGGCATATGGGGATGTACCACAAATGTTTCCCGGGTGTGCTGCCAAATTTTGAGCAATGTGTAAAATGTATTTTGGTTTCAACTAAAGATACATATGGTCATTGCAATGGCTGTCAGATGGAAGATAGAGCAAAAAGGTTCTGTGGTTTGTTCTGGAGCAGGATAGGACTTGCTGAGAGGAAGAAGTAAAAGCTTGTTGGTGTGTTTTCCAGCTGGCTTCGAAGCATGTGAAGGGGTTACTTAGTAAGCTCTGATATTTGCTACTTGAGTCTTTCAGAGGGTATTTATCTGCAATCATCAGTTATTCCTTTTATGGGTGTGTGGTACTGGGGATTGAACCCAGAGCCATTCTTCCTCTGAGCTATATCCCCACCCCTATTTCATTTTTATTTTTTGAAATAGGGTCTCGCTAGATTGATGAGAGTCTCACTACTTGTTGAGGCTGTCCTCAAACCTGCGCTCCTCCTGTCTCCATCAGTTATTCTTAAGCTGAGAACCAGCATTAAAGAGCTACTGCTTGAATTCCGTGATGACTACAGGTGCTTCTGTAGGTTCTGAGATGTGGTTATACTGCTAATGCTGTCATGTGGTAATCACCACCACAGGTGGTGGCTCAAATCCAGAAAGTTCAAGAACTACTGAAACAGACTGACCACTTTTAATTTTGTATGTAGCGCCAACTCTAGAAAAAATTAGCTTTCATCCTTTTCCTTCCAGCAACTTTCTTATACTTTACAAAAGCAGTGTTCTTCCCCCACCCCCTCGTTTGCCACATTTGAGTGTAAATTCTTGAGTACTAAACCTTTATTGTCATATTAGTTTCTACTTATATCTCAACTTATATCTCTACTTATATCTCAATTTAGCTACTTGGAATGATTGACTATCTGATAGTAGTCTGTTAAGAATGATTGACTATCTGATAGTAGTCTGTTAGCATTAAATATCTAAGTTTTTTGGGTTTCATAATCAATTCTAATTTGCCTCTTAGGCAAAACAGTCAAATTAATTTTGTATGCACTGATTGAAAGAAGCATCAAACTAAAAAAAATCCATAAGTAACTATACATACACACACACACACACACACACACACACACACACTCAACTCTCCACTACTCTGGGAGAAAAAGGTATCTTGATGTTTAGAAAGCCTAAATCATTATTATTTCTAGTCTAAATTATTAAATGTTGAATGATTGAATAAAATTCTCTCAAATATTGGAAAGGAACATGAACACTATTTGAGACATCAAAAAACAAACTTATGCATCCATCCTTAAAAAAAGATCACATTTTGACACACTTATATGACTGCCTTTCACCTATCTCCATAGAAGTTTTCACTTCTTTTAATCAAATGCAGAACTTCTCTACAAATATGAGCCTATATTTTTCTGTAAATGTAACATTATTCTTAGCCCAAAGCAAAAAATTATACTTGTATGGCTCATCTCCAAATCCTACTGCTTACCCTCAATGAATGTGCTAATTGCATTTTTTTAGCTATCCATTTTCTTATCTTGGCCTTTGTGGCTTTATGCACATTTTACTAGATGTTACACTTTCTTGTGTTTAGGTTTTATTTGCATGACACCAAAGTGTGAGTCAGTTGGCTCACTGCTTTTTGCATACATTGTGCATAATGAATACTAAAGTGAAGATTATCTTTTCTTGGAGCAAAACCCAATCTGCCAGATCTGCTTTGACAAAAAGCAGAGAAACTTAAAATGTTGGGCAGTAGATGGTTAAGTAATCTCTTACAATTCAATCTTCTTAGTAATGTAAGACTTCATTCCTTGCTTCTTTTGTTATACATACCTCATTATTCTTTAATTTTGACAAGTGAGATCAAAGAAAACCCTATTTAAATTCTTCAATTTAATAAAAGTGTGAGCTGTAATGTTTGTATATATGTGCGTGCATCTTATGGTTACCATATAATTTTGAACTTTAATAAAATATACTATTTATGGCATATGATAATAATTTAGATTTATTCTTAAAATATAGAAGCAAAACAATCATAAAAGAAAAATAAAAGTATAACCCAAAATCTTAATAGTATTAGCCCATTTTAAAAAAACACACTATTTTTATGTGAATTCTTATCTGCAATATAACCCTTTATTTATTCTTTCCTTGTACATTATTTTCACTATTATGTTTACAGTATTTCAATACCTAAAATTGTAAATATCATTCCCCCATTGCTTTGAATTGAATTGCATTATATCTCTGGAAGAATGGTAGAGAGAACTTGGTGCCATTATCCAATATAGAAAAAAAATTCCCACCTGTGAGTTTTCTGTTGCTTCAAATTTCTACTTTAAAAAGAAACCGAGACTGCATGGGCCTTCTTGGAGAAGCTCTGTTTGCTGATTTGCTTACTGTGATCTATGCATCTCTCTCAGTGACAATACCATTAGCTCATCTAACCAGGATCTGTGGGATTCCCCACCTTGTAACCAGGCACCCAGCACTTTTACCGGAAGGAAAACATAAACCCCCTTAACCTAGGAAGACAGAGATAAAGGGAAGGAATTAAGGAAGACAAGCAGGAAGGAAGGAGGGAAGCAAGTGAGGGAAGGAGGGTGGGAGGAGCAACAATACTGTGGCCATGTTCCAGTTGTAGGTTTTACACCCCACCCCACCCCACCACCCAGATATAACTTTACCAAAGAGTCTTTGTAGTTTTTGGAGATCCTTAGTCTGACAAATGGCAGCAGAGTGGTCTTCTTTAAAAATAAATAGAAAGATATTACTCTAATCTTATAAAGTATATTTATGAAAAACCTACAGTAAATACCATAGTAAATGATGACATTTTAGAAGATGTACTATCAAAGTCAAGAGCAAGATAATTATGACTGTTAGGTCCAGTATGATACAACATTGTAGCAAGACAAGATGAGGAATGCAGACATAAGAATCAGAACAAAAAACCAAAATCTTTGTTTTTAGGTAATATGACTGGATGTAGAAAAAAAAATTTACAGTTCCTAAAAAGAAAATGTTTTGTTAATAAGAAAGGATAGCAAGTTTCTTGGATGCAAGACCAACACTCAAAAATTAATAGCTTCCCAGTACACAAGTGGAAACTAATTAGAAAATATAATACTAACAACAATCAAAAGGAACCTAGAAACAGATAAGCAGGACTTTCCTCGAGAAAACTGCAATCATTGTTTAAGGACATAAAAGAAGACCTGACTAAATGTCAAGATGCACTAAGTTCACTAATAGGGTGACTCAATATTGTAATTAAGTTAATTCTCCACTAACTGTTCTGGAAATTTAATGCAATTCAAACAAAAATCCCACAGGATTTTATGTGCAACCAGACAGCATATATTATTAATTGGTGTAAAGACAAAGAATCTAATGAGCAAAATAGAAAGTCCAGAAAGATCCATACACAGCAGAAACTTGGTACCTGACTAAATTAATAACTATCACATGGAAGAAAAAAGTATCCACCTCATAACAAATCTAAGTTGCCGGTGCTTTAAGAACTCAAATGTGAAAACTAAAACTATTAGAAGATATCAGGATAGGGAAGAATTTCTTAAACAAGACTCAGAGATCACAATCATAATAGAAAATATTAATACATTTACTTACTTTCAAATTTTAATAAATGCAAGACACATTCTGGGGACACATTGAGAGAATGCATTCCAATGCATATATTTGATAAAGGATGAGTGCCTATAATCCATAAAAGTTCTTCCAAATAAGTAAGCAGCAAATGATTCAATGGCCTACAAATAAACAAAGACATGCCCAATGTCACTAGTAATCAGAAAAATGCACATTAATACAATGATACATTATTTTGTTACCATAAAATTGGAAATGCATAAAAATCCTTGCAATACCAAGTTTTGTCAAAGATTGAGGAAAAGAGTGAACTCTCATACACCGCTATTGGGAATATAGTTAAGCCACTTTCAGGAGCAATTTACAGATATCTAACAAATGTGAAGATGTGTATACACTAAAACACAACCTTAGAAGTTCTAGGAATATTGAACTAAATATATAGAATATCACGCTCATATACATAAGGAGAAATATATACAGAAGACTATTACGGCATTAGTTGTAATGTGGAGAAATTAGAAACTTCAACATCCATTAACAGGAAAATAAATAAGCAAGCATTGCATAGTTATACAAAGGACTACTATTCAGCAATGAAATTAATGAATGAGAAGTAAGTACCCAGGCATGAATAAGTCTCAGAAATATGATACTGAAGCAAGGTTTTTTTTTTTTTATTTCAAGCTTATCCAGTAAAGAATTATCAGACACATTAGGAAAAACTAAAAGAAAGAAAGAAAATGCATGAATTCCTTTCAAGCATTAAGTGACAGTAGGCTGAAACTCAGGAATGGCTCCCTTTTAGAGGAAACATATGCCCTCCCATTCACTCTGGTCTCCAGCCCACCTTTCTCTCTCTCCAAAATGAAGGCCAATGTCAAATGACATTTTACATCACATTGGTAGTTTGTTTAATAGTGTACAGGTGTTTTTCTTTGTCCATGCCTTGATCAAAAGACATATGGAGAAGGCTTTTAATATATAATTGTCAATCACAAAAGTAATATAACATATTCTTTATAAATATTTACAGAAATGATAATATTACAAAAACTGTAATGTTACATAAATTGTAAGTTTGTGAAAACATGTATGGGAAGGATGCAAATCTTGTTGAAATTATTTTTTTCTGAAGAAGGGAGTGAATTTGGAGTGCAATACAACCTTACCTGAACATTCGATTAAAAGTAAAAGATCAGGAAATCTGGTAAACATTGACATTAGTTAAATCTAGATGATGAATTTAAAGTGTTCATTATGTCATTCTTGTTTGCATATTTTGAATTATCATGAAATGATTTTTATAATTTTTTTAAAATCCTGAAAAAACAGAAATAGAGAAAATCAATAAAATAAGCTAATTTTATGAGATCAGCAAAATGAATAAACCTCTTCCCAAACTTACCAATAAAGGATAAAGAGAGAGAGAGAAAGAGAGAGAGACTGAAATTAATGGTACCCAGAATGAAATAGGAGATATAACTACAAAATAATTAGGAAATACTACATCAACAAAATCACTAGGGAATACCACAAACAACTCTACACACATTCATTTGAACTTGAACAAAATGGACCAATTCCCTGAAAAACATAATCATAGCTCACCTTACATGAAATAGATTATCTAAATAATTATATAGCCATTAGTGAAATTAAATGTATAATTTAAGAATTCCCCCAAAAAAGAAATGTCCTGGTACATATTGTTTCCCTGGGATAGTCTACCAAATATTTAAGTAAGTAATACCAATTCTATATAAATTTTTCCATGAAATATAAGATAAGGAAACATTTCCTAACTCTTTATGAAACTTGTTTTACCCTGAAAACAAAACCAGATAGAGAACAAAAGCAAATAAACAAAAACTGTATACCAATGTTCTTCATAAATATAGATACAAAGTACTTAGCAAGATATTATCAAATAAAATTCACAAATATCCTATAATTATTTTAGATTACTCTCTATAAACACATCAGGTTTATTCAGAATCCTTATATTCATAAATACAAGGATTCTTTAATAGTTAAAATATTAGTAAATGTAATCCACCATTTTAACAGAGTAAAGAACAAAACAACTCCACATCACCACATCAACTGAAAAGCATGACAAAAATTCAATACTCCCTCATGATTAAGACAAAACAAAACAAAACAAAAAGCCTCTCAGAAAAATAGAACTTCCTCAGCCTGACAAGCATCTACAAAAATTCAAAACTAAAATTATATTTGGTGATTAAAGATAATGCTTCCCTCCTAAGCTTAAGAATAAGGTAAGTAGTCTGTTCTTACTACTCTTAGTATACTATTGCATGTACTAGCCCATTCAAGAAGACAAGGAAAGGAAGTAAAAAGCATACAGATCAGAAAAATAAAAGCAAAACAGTTTCTATTCACAGATGCACTGGTTGTCTATGTAGAAAATCCAAAAAAATCTACAAAAACTCCTGGCACTAATAAGTGAGTTCATCAGGGTTGCAGAATATAAGATAAACCTACAAAAAATTATACTTCTATAAACTAGCAATGAACACATGGACAACAAAATTTGAAATATAATAACATTTATAATCACTCAAAAAAGAGAGAAATACCTAGATGGAAAACAAACAAAACTTGTATACATGCTGATGAAAGAATTAAAGAAGATGTAAGTAAATAGGGAGTCATATCATGTTCATGAGCCGGGCGTGGTGGTGCACGCTTGTAATCCCAGCACTTGGGAGGGTGAGACAGGAGGATTGCAGGTTCGCAGCCAGCCTCAGCTACTTAGTAAGGCTCTCCGCAACTTAGTGAGACCCTGTTTCAAAATAAAGAATAAAAAATAGGGCTGCGGATGTATCTCAGAGGTAGAATGCCCCTGGGTTTAATCCTCAGTATCACACACACAAAAAAAGAATATCATGTTCATGGATTGAAAGACTCAAAATAGTAAAGATTCAATTCTTCACAAATGATACACAAGTTTTGAACAATTTCTATCAAAACTCCATCAAGTTGTTGTTGTTTTTATTTGGATGTAGACAAATTATAAAGTTTGTGTGAAACGGCAAAGGAAATAGAATAGCTGAAAGAGATTTGAAAAAGAGAACAAAACTGAGAGAAATCAGTCTACCTGCTTTTTAAACACATTCTATGTAGCTACAGAAATCAATAGTGTGTGATATTGGTGGAAGGATAGACACATAGATCAATGGAATAGAGCAGAGAATTCAGAAATAGATCCACACAAATATGTCCAACTGAGTTTTGACAAAGGCGCAAAAGCAATTTAATAGAAGAAAGTATTTTCAACAAATGGTGCTGAAGAATTTGAACTTCATAAGAAAAAAAAAAGAAAAAACCTCAACCACCTAAGTTTCACACTTTCCACAAGACAAAAATAGATTCAAATGGATCACAGGCTTACATGTAAAATGTAAAACTTTTAGAACAGAAAAAATGGAAGTGAATCCTCAGGATCTGGGACCAGGCAAAAAGTTCTTACACTTAAACAACAAAATCACAATCCATAAAAGGAAAAGTGGATGAACTGAACGTCATAAAAATTAAAACATCTTGCTCTGCAAATTTTTAAATGATGAAAAGAAAAGCTACATACTGAGAGAAAATATTTACAAACCACATATCCAAGAAGGACAAGCATCTCAACATTATAAAGAGCCGGGCGTGGTGGTGCACGCTTGTAATCCCAGTACTTTGGGAGGCGGAGACCAGAGAATCTGGGTTCACAGCCAGCCTCAGCTTGCGCACGCGCGCGCGTGCAATCTCTCTCTCTCTCTCTCTCTCTCTCTCTCTCTCTCTCTCTTTCTCTCTCTCTCTCTCCCTGTCTCTCTCTCCCTCTCTACCTAGTGAGGCCCTCCGCAACTTCATGAGACCTGGTTTCAAAATAAAGTATAAAAAAAAAATAGGGCCAGGGTACCGCAAAAAAAAAAATTATAAAGAAATCCCAAAACTCAATGATAAAAAATGCAATTCCAATATGGGCAAAAGTCATATTTAAACATTTCACAAATGAAAATATACAGATGGCAAGCAAACATATGAAAGATATCCAACATCATTAACTAACAGAACAATGCAAACTAAAACCACAGTTGATGAGATATCCCTACAAACCTGTCCAAATGGCTAAAACATAAAACATTGAGAACACCAAATGTTGATAAAAATGCAGAGAATCAGTATCACTCATAAGTATTGGTGGGAATGTGGAGCAATACTGCCATTTAGGGAGAGACTATCCAGCAGTCTCTTTTAAATCTGTACATAAAATTATCATACAATCCAGAATTCATACTTCTGGGCATTTAGCTCAGAGAAACAAAGACACATTCACACAAAAACCTGTACACAATTGGTCATATTGCCTTTATTCAAGTGTGGTCCTGTTACAGAATACAGGGAGTTTCCAAAGTACACTGACTCATGTTTTCTCACACAACTTTACTTTTTCCATATATGTCCCTATATTGAGCTCAATACTGGCTCTTTTACTCCATAAGTCAAAAGCCTGTTGCAAATTATCTGAAGCTCTTGGGGACCACCTCCCCCAGGATAATGTGATGTCCCTTGTACCCATCAGATTGGTGATAGTTTACTGAGCAGGTAATCAGCTCTCAGTGCCACTAAACACACAAGAAAAATAAATGATGAATTCTTTGGAAAAGGGGATTTTGTTTTTAGTATTATTAAACTGAATATCAATAAAGCTTAGAATGCATTATTGAAAGGAATTTTGGCATCTACTATTTTGTCTATTTTTGAGGACAGAAAGAAGGATTTTTATCTATCAAGCATGTCTATCAAATATTATTTATAAAGGAATATACTTGAACTCTTTTTTATTAATTTCTCTCATCCTCTTTCTTGTCCTTTTTCATATTCTTTACTCCTTCCTTTTTCTCGTTATCTTTTTTATTTTTTATTTTTTAATTTTTTATATATTCATTTATTGGTGCATTGTAATTATACATTTTGATACTCATCAGGGTAGCAGCATCACACATGCACACATTGCTCATTTATCCCTCCCTCAAATCCCACCTTATACCCTCCCCTTCCCTCCTTTTCGTGCTTAGCATAGTGATTGAGTCTTACCATTATCTTTTCTAAATTTACTTAGCACACACATCTTTCTTCCCTCCTTTTCCCTTTCCTCCTTTCTTCTTTTTTCATTTTTATTAAATTCTTGGGTGCATACAAATATGCCTTATGATGCATATAATTGTGAATAAAACAAAAAATGACATAAACTCACATTCAAACACAAGGAGCTTAGAAAAATAGGGAAAGAGTTGGTGTATCTATCAATTGGGATGCATTAAGTTATAAGAAATAGAAAAGTCATTGTTATGGTTTAGGTTTACAATGACCCCCAAGCCTCATGTGTCAAAGGCATGGTCCCCAATGCAGCAAGGTCCACAGGTAGGGCACCGCTGGAGGAGATGGGTCACTGGGGTCATGGTCTTGGGGACATGTATGTCCCTAGTCCCTTTCTCTCCCACTCTCTGCTTCCAACCATGATGATGTGAGAGCAGTATCCCTCTGCCATGCCCTGCCACAATGGTTTCTGCCTTAGAGCCAGCCAATTATGGACTGAACCTCCAAAACTGTGAATGCAAATAAACCTTCCCTTCTCTAAGTTGCTTGTGTCAGGTATTTTGGTTACAGCAATGAAAGTGCTGACTAAAACAGTCATCCTCAAATTAACTTAAGAAACAGAGAAATTGGCTATCTCAGACAGCAAAAAAATCCAAAGGAAGGATGGCTCCTACATGAGATAATTTAACAACCTTGTCAAGAAACCATGTTCTTTCCATTTTTCTTCAATGTCCTTGCTGTGAATGCTTTGTGTTCAGCCTGGCTCCCATCTTAGTAACAGGATATTGCAGCATTCATATAAGTTACATCTAGACAGAATCATTTAGATACCGAGTGTCTCTTCTGGCATCTGCTTCATACAATTTAGAAAAACAATTTGAGAAGCACCCCCAGCCAAATGCCTGTCATGTCTTATTGATCAGTATTGAATTGTAACCTCTTATTGAGGCACTCAATAAATTCTTATTAAATAAATTCACAGAAATTCTAACAGTTCTAAAATTAAGGTTTTAAAAATGATTCATCGGAACCCAGGAACAATGTTATATTTCCAAGGAGGACAAGAAAAGGAAATTATAAGGACAAGATTCCCATCTATCTTTACTGTACACATGAGGACTTAGCTATTCAGGAACCTGGAAGCTATCTTTATTTCCATCTTGTCTCCTTTCCCCAGCTAGTAAATTTTTTTTCTGTATCCAATTAGACACTAATTACATGTCTAAGTATATAACATGATAGCAAGAAAACCAAAAACTTGGTAGTGGAGAGGAGTAGAATAAAGGCAAGTTAAATTTGTCTTGTTTATGGGGTGGGTTACAAATAATGTTCTTAAATTATTAAAGTTAAAAAATATATACTTGAATATGGTTTTTAAAATCACAATGGAAATTGTAATAAGAAAACTAAAACCTTTGAAATCATTAAGGGAGAAAAAAGGAAAGAAAATATAGTTTACATAGCAACACCCCCAACATTTAGCAAGAAACATTTTTAAAAACAGATAACAGTAGTCAAAAGCAAAACCAAAAATATCAATTATGAAAAAATATGTCAATGGCCATACTTCATTAACAGGCAGACAGAGAAAATAAAAATATATTCTATGTGGCTTATGAGTAAGAGTGATCATCTATTTTTTTCAAGACACTTTCAAAAATGAAAAGTGGCCACTATCAATAATTATGGCTGAAGCTGGGTTTGGTGGCACATACCTATAATCCCCAGTATGTGGGAGACTGAGACAGAAAGATCAAAGTTTTGAGGACAGCCTCTGCAATTTAGCAAGGCTCTCAGCAACCTAGCAAGATTCTGTTACAAAACAAAAACTAGCTGGGCATGGTGGCACATGCTTGTAATCCCAGTACTTGGGAGGCTGAGACAGGAGGATCCAGGTTCGTGGCCAGCCTCAGCTACTTAGTGAGGCCCTCCACAACTTAGTGAGACCCTGTTTCAAAATAAAGAATTAAAAGTAGGGCTGGGGATGTAGCATAGAGGTAGAATGCCCCTGGGTTCAATCCCCAGTACTGCCAAAAAAGAAGAAAACTAAAAAAGGGTTAGGGGTGTAACTTGGAGGTAGAATGCCCCTGGGTTCATTCCCTAGTACCACAAAAAATTAATAATAATAATGATGATGATGATGATGATGATGATGGCTGGAGAACAGATGTTAAACTAGGACAGCAGACTCTCCCAGGCTAATAGGTACATGCTGTTACCCTATTTATTAAATACTAAGTGAACACAAAATGTTTAACATAAAACAATTGTTAAGAATTTATCAGATATAGTCAAGTGCAGTGGCACATACGTATGATCTCAGTGACTTGGGAGGCTAAGTCAGGAGGATCACAAGCTCAAGGCCAGTATGAACAATTTAGTGAGACCCTGTCTCAAAATAAAAAATAAAAAGGACTGGAGATGTGGCTCAGTGGTAGAGTGCCCCTGGGTTCAACCTCCAGTACCACACACACACACACACACACACACACACACACACACACGCACACACACAAGCACAAGCACACGCATACACAAAATATATCAGATAAAATTTGAAACTAAGAAATTTAAAACTTTAATTATAAACAAAGTTTATATTAGGCAAAAGGATTGACTTCCAGCCAATTGATGAATATTTATTAGGCACTCCCTACATGCCAGACACTATTCCAGGGACCAGAGTAATAGCAACAAAAAAGACAACACAGTCACTGTCCAAGAGGTTATATTCTAAAATCTAAGAAGTCAACAACCATGGAAGAAATTAAGAGACCTGTTTAAAAATTATCACAAAAAATTATCTCTCTGAATCTAATGCTAAATGAGATCAGCCATTGTCGAAAGTCAAGGGTTGTATGTTTTTTCTCATATGTGGAAGCCAGCAAGAAAACAGGAAATAAAAGGCTTTAAATAATGTGGAGGGAGACCTGTAGAATAGTAGAAGGGGATTGGGAGAGGGAATCGGTGAGGGGGAAAAGGAGGATTGCGGAAGGAAACCGTTCAAATACCATGGCAATAGATGAGATTGGTATTACCACCAATCTCACCAACATGTGAGAGAGCAGGGGGAGTGAGGTGGGATGTGGACAGAAACATACCAAGAGTGTACATGTCCATCTGTATTACATTGAGCCTCACCATGCTGTATAATTGCAACGCACTAATAAAATTATTTTTAAAATCTTTCTCTCCCCAGAGAGTTACAGTTTGAACACAACTGATATTGAAAAGATTTAACAAGCGTTATGGCTGGGCACCCAGAATCAAAATGAATATAGGCCATCACCAGAGTGGCACTGAGTGAGAGGCATGTTCTAGTAGACGGGCTAAAGGATGGTTGTAGAGAAGAGACACAAATCTCTGTCCTTTTACTCTAAATAATTTTTACAATATTAACAAAAGTTTGACACCAAAATCAGGCAGAAAAGGCAAGAAAAGGGAGAGGGGCAAAGCAGAAGAAATGGGAGAATAAATCTAAAAATTTCTAAATGAAATACTACTAAAACAATTAGGGCAGGAAATTAAACAGTAATAAGTCATGATCAAGTATGGCTTATGCTAGTAATATTAAGGTCATTCAATCTAAAAACCTTATTAGTGTATTAATGCACATGAGACTGTCAAAGGAGATGAGTCATAAGACTGTTCCTCAATAGTCACTAAAAACCAATGTTGGTTAGATTGAGAAACAGAAATCTTGTAGCACATTTATTGGAGGTCTTAATTGGTTAAGTCCACACTCCTTTATCTGAAAAGTTCCAAGCATTGTTTTTTGTTTCATGTTTGTTTTTATTCTGTTTTGTTTGGTACTGGCGATTAAACCCATAGGCATTCTACCTGCAAGCTACACCCTGAAGCCCTTTTTATTTTTATTTGTTTTTGTTTTTTAGTAGTGAAGGACCAAAGCAACGCCATGACAGGCTTTAGTTAAGGCTTTAAGTAAAATAGGCCTAAGTATCTGTTTTTCTAGAAGTTAAGTTTCTGTAGTCTATTGCCCCATACCCTGTAGAAACCATTAAGTGTGCTAATCTGATCCTGCCCCTAGCAACCCCTAGAAACAGCCAATCGGTGTCAAGCACATCCGGGTCTGGAATTTGCAGATAATCAGGTGAGGCCACTCTGACCAGAGTCAGCAGGACCCTCACCCATCCTGGACATTCTTGAGAAAGGTACTGCGGGCCCGACCAATCAGCTTAAATGTCACCATATATGGTTAAGGCTTCCCTAATGATGACCCCTACCTAAGGCGCAAAAATTAAACCAACCGGGGACCGCCAACAAGCTTATGTTTTAAACTAACCTATCAATGTAAAGGTGGGATGGGCTGCCTC